>PVKS010026658.1:0-28383 GCA_004027875.1 Aplodontia rufa
TAAGATTTCACTTCACTGTAGTCCAATTGGCAAGATGAAGAATATAAACAGTAACAAATGCTGCAGGGATTGTGGGGAGATAAGAACATTAGTACACTGTTGGTGGAACTGCAGACTGGTAGAGACCCTCTGGAAAGCAGTGTGGAGAGTCCTCAAAAAAATTTGGGTTGAATCTACGCGAACCAGCTATTCCTCTTCTCGGTATTTTCCCAGAGGAGTTAGAATCAGCACATCACAGTGACATAGCAAAATCCATGTTCATAGCAGCTCACTTTACAATAACTAAATTTTGGAACCAATCCAGATGCTCCTTACTGGATGAATGGATCCAAAAGCTCTGGTGCATATATACAATAGAGTTCTATTCAGCTACTAGAAACAACTATGCAGCCTTTGAAGGTAAATGGATGGCAATGGAAGAAATTATGCTGAGTGAAGTTAGCCAAACCCAGAGAGTCAAGGGCCAAATGTTTTCTCTCATTTTTGGAGGCTGGATCTAAACCCAGGCTTGGGTGAAAGGTAGTGAAACCCATGTATTAGACTTACCAAAGGTATAGTAACAAACTCTAGGGCCACCATAGACATGTAGGAGTTGGGAGACGAGAGGGAGGGAGAACAGGGAGGGATCTAACAAGGCAATCAACAATGTAGCCTGCTCTTTACACGCGCAAGAAGCCAGATAATACTTAAGGGATCATTTAATTCTAGAAAATTCACAATCATATATATATACACACATACATATATAGATATGTGTGCATACATATATAATATATATATAATATGTATATATGTATAAAATTTATATCTGTTATGGGGGAAATACAGAAGAATCAAATCTGGGGTGTGGGTGATGGGGGGTTATAGTAGATGTGCATATCCTATTGTTACTTCATATGCATTCATGATTGTTCAACAACTCAAGTCCTCCATAAAGAAAAAACAAGTAACTGCACTCAAACCCCACAAATCTATGTTATCCTGCCTATGGGTCCCTTTGGCTATACTTCTACTACATTCACATTCTGTGGCTCAAGTATTATTATTGAATCCTCTGGTCCACACTTGATTGTTTTTAGTGCTTAGATGCAGAAGTTTCCTTATACTTTTGAATTTTGAATCAAAATTGATCTTGACTTTCCTATCTTGAGGTTTTTTTTTTGTATTGTATTATTTTGGGCCTTCGGTGGAATCAACTCTTTAACTCTCTTTGTTTTTCACTGCTTAAAATGGGATGCTGCACTCAACTACCATCACCAGAACCTCCACATTTGTACCCACATGCTTAAGAGAAGCCCAGATTGTAATATTTTATAGTGAGATCTACCTGTAAGCATCACTCATTTTCTGGTTTTCCCTCTTACAGTAGTTCACTCATAAGTAATTGAGGTATGATATACAATACTTTAGTGCAATGAATATCATGCAGCAAGTTTGTAATAAATGCTAGTTAATTTTTAAAAATGTATTCAATGGTAAAAATACAAGAAGGGAATATAGCAAAATATAAAATAACTTCAGGTGGTTAGCTTAAGCATAGTTCTTATTTCATTCTTCATGATAATTTCTATGTATGTCTGATTTTTTTTATTGAAGTTTCTACTTTTAGGGTGTGATGGAAAATTTGCATGAGAGCATGTGATTGTTAACAAGAAAAATTAAATCAATCATCCCTCCAAAAATCACCCCTATGTAAGGAAAAACTCTTATACTTACAGAGGCAAATGATGCTAGAATAAGTTTCTGTGTATCTGAACCACAGCATGCCCCTAACTGGATCTGAACGTCTTAATCTTGAAGAGGAAAATGAATCATTTAACTCAAAAGTTAAATATTTATCAGCAGTGTAATGGCTTCTAAGTGTCCAATGCTCCAGTGATTTAAGATTCACTGAATTTACAAATTCTAGTTTTCAGGTATTCTTCATCCATCCATTCTTTATTTGTTAGTGACATTTAGAAAATCGATGTGAAGTAACTGAATAAATGAACTCTCAGAATAGAAAACATTTGGAAAAATAACTAAACTAACCCACACACATATATTTAGCATATCATTTCAAACACCTTTGAGATTAAAAAGATAATTTCCATGTCAATACATATAAGTAAAGATTTTTATCTTAAAAGAGAATTCTAGAGACCAATGAGAATCTAAGATACTGTATTCTTGTAAAGAGAAATTGTGGAGATCTTAGCTTAGAGGTTGGTATAAATAGATAGGAATACAGTGACATATAAAGCTTTAAATAAATCCAGCACAAAACCTGACTTTGTAACTAATAAGGGACAGATGGCAAATGCCCAGTGACCATAAATCTATAAACTTTTATGGAAGACACAGCAAGGTGGAGACAATTACAAAACTCCAATCCACATTTCCCAAGAACATGGCAGACATGCCAATCAGATTTCACATTAAAAGGCTCAGATCCCCTCTGAGTCATTTTCCTTTCCATGTGGCTATGTGCCCTTTGCACTCAGAACTATCTCATGACTGGATGAGAGAAATGTCAGGCAGTATAAAATCTGCAATAAAAGAAGAAATAACCCTATCATTCAATTATTTAAAAATGAGGACCAATCAGGGTATAGTTTGGATGTTAAATGTTACCCCAAGGTTCATGAGTTAAAGACTTGGTCCCCAGGGTGATACTACTGGAGGTGGGAAAACCTTTAAGAAAGAGGTGGTGCCTGGTGGGAGGTCTAGGTCAGAGGGAACGTGTTCCAGAGAGGACAGTCAGATTCTAGTCTCTTTTTCTTTCTTGGTTTTTGCTTTCTGGCCATCAGGAGAGCAGTTTTGCTCCACCAAATGATTCAACCATGATTTTCTGCCTTGTCATAGGCCCAAAGCAATGGTACCAATTGATCATGAACTGAAACCTCCAGAAATGTGAGCCAAAATGAATCCTTTTCTCTTTATAAGTTAATTATCTTAGGTGTTTTGTTATAGTGATGTAAAGCTAACTATCACAAATCATTAAGCCTCTTTAGCAACTATTGGCTCTCAAGCTTTCTCTGAAACTTTGTGGAGGAATTACTTGGAAAGAGGCATTAGTCTCATTTTTGTGAAACCCAATTATGAAGGAGCATTATGAGCATCTATTACCCGGCAGCTGGGTGTTCTGCAGACCTAAGTGGAAGTAAACTCATCTCTGTACCACTTTCCACTCACCTCCCCTCGTCTATGTGTCCAATTACTAAGTCATTTTACTTTATATTTTAGCATTTGTAGCTTAATTTAAAACAGATTAATTCTGAAAAAATAGCACAGATCCTATATAAAAATTAAACAGTGTTGAATGAGTCTGCAGACAGCATGGGCTGTCTTCATCCATGCATTTACACCTTCTATCATTCAGCTTCTGCTATGAGCAGATTTATGGAGCCTTTGTGATGTTCCAGGCACTTGTGTAGTAGCAGGAGTCTAGTGGTGAGCCAGAGTGACCCTATCCTTGCTTTCTTGAAGTTTCTACCTAGCAGAGGATATGAAACAAATCAAATCATAAATAATTATTTGGTTAAAATTTAAGTGTTCTGAAGGAAAAGTTCAAGGGGAAGAAAGACCAGAAGAGGGAAATCTAATGGCACAAGGTGACATGGTAAATCTGTGTGACAAAGAGACATTTATCGAAAAGGATAAGTAGGAAGTTACCTTGGGGTGGTGATCATTCAGGTAGAGGACATTTGAAGACCGTGAAGGCAGAAGAAATCTGGTGCATTCTGAGATGAAAGACAGTTTGTCCAAAGGGCTGCAAGAAGGAATGGTGGGGGAATCCCAGGGATGTCTTTAGTCCAGCGCCTAAATGTGCTTGAGGAGTGCCCTAATAACAGTCTCAGATAGGCTAGGTGCAGCTGCCGACGCTTCCAGTTTTCTTCTTTGGTTATATAGTGAAAAGTGCTCCCTGCAAATTTTCTTTAGATATCACAACTTTCTCCCCAGAGGTAAATAACAAATCAAGCTGGCAATCAGATTCTAAGAGGTCAGGGCCTTCTGTGTACATCGTTCTCTTGGTGAAGTTCTATCTTATGCGAGGGCCTACGCATGGACACATTCAGGCTGCCTGATTAACATCTGGACAATGCAGAGTGGAATCTGAACTGCTTTTGCTGAAGAATCGGAAAGCACATAATGTTGGCAGCAATGGTTAGTTCAAATGACAAAATGGTACCTGGAGGGTGAGGCTGTGAGAAAGTCGACAGACTTGCTCACGTAGCATACAAATGCAACCAGATGGTGGGTTTTTTGATGTCTTTACTCCCAGGGCAAGTCAGTGCATTATTAGAACGTTTGAGTGACTTTGAAACCCTGTTCATCTTTCTTTGGCCATAAAGTCATCATAAAATGAACCATTCTGTAAGTATTTAATATCTTTTATGAAGATCTTAACTAGCTTTAAAAATTAAGTCATCAATTTTAATACATATATAAAACACTGTGTGCATTAAAAATCATCATCCCCATTTTATTGGGGGAAAAGCCTTATAATGTGGTGAGATTTATAGGTCTGTTTCAGTTTATGGCCACTC
Source organism: Aplodontia rufa (assembly GCA_004027875.1). NCBI lineage: Eukaryota > Metazoa > Chordata > Mammalia > Rodentia > Aplodontiidae > Aplodontia > Aplodontia rufa. Next base: position 4,530 of record PVKS010026658.1, read on the forward strand.
CTAGCTCACATAATTTAAATAAGGACTAATTTTATAATAGCCACTGGTCACTGGTCCCAGACCCAGACTCATCTATATTCACCTTGTCTGGTAATAGACTGCAGTGCCTAGCACAGTGTCTTACTTAAATCAATTTTATCTCTTATCATCAGTGAGACCCAAAGTTCTTTGCCAGAATAAAGTCTTCTCCTTTTAAATCTTTCTTTCTTTTCTTTTCTCTCTCTCTGTCTCTTTTTTTCTTTTTCTTGTACCAGGAATTGAACCCAGTGATGCTTAACCACTGAGCCACATCCTCAGGTCTTTGTATTTTTTATTTTGAGACGAGATCTAACTAAGTTGCTTAGTTGTCTCTGCCTCCTGAGTTGCTGGGATTAGAGGAATCCACACACACACACACCTATATGTACATATATACACATGTGTGTGTATATATATACATATATATTATCAGATAATGCATAAATAATAGTATATGCATTCTAGCACATATAGACATGTGAGTTAGGATCAGGGTCAGGGTATTTTATATAATATTATATATATTATATATATGTATGATATCTCTAGAATGCATGTACTATCAGGGTTTTTTGTACTATCAGATATATGAGTTGCAATATTTTCTGCCATTCTATATGTTGCCACTTTTTTTTTTAAAGAGAGAATCAATTTTATTTAGTTTTTCATGTGGCTTTCTTTGCTCTGACACTTCATTGTGTATGTGGTGCTGGGGTTTGAACACCTTTCCTTGCACAAGCCAGGCAATCGCTGTAACCATCAAGCCACTGCTCCAGCCCCTGCTGTCACTTTCTTGATAGTGTTTGTTGAATAAAGGTTTTCATTTTGATGAAATCCATCATATTTTTAAAATTCTTTTGTTGCAGTGATTTGAGTGTCCCAGTTAAGAATATAGACAAATACAAGGTCTTGAAGATTTGCCCTTCATTTTTTCTTCTAAGAGTTTCATGGTTTGAGCTTTTATATATAGGTTGCAGATATACTCTGAGTAAATTTTGTATATCATATGAGGTAGGGGTCCCACATACAGATTTGTTCCAGAATCATCTGAAAGCAACTATCTTCTATTAAGTTTAGCAGCCTTGCTGAAATCAAATGTATGGTGTGTTTTCTGGACTCAGTTTTATTTTGTTCAATTGGTTTATACATCAATAGCTATTTCAATACCAAGCTATTTTGAACACTGTAGCTTTTTAGCAAGTTTTGAAATTGGGAATGTGATTCTGTAACTCTGATCTTTATTTTTCAAAACGTTTTGGTTTTTTGGAGTTCCTTGCAATTCCACCTGAATATGAGGGTCAGTTTTTCCGATTACATGGATTCTGTAGATATCCTGGGTAATGTTGTCATCTTTACAATATTGAATCTTCCAATCCATGGGCATGGGATATCACTTATTTAAATAGGTCTGCTTTAATTTCTTTCAGAAATATTTTGTAGTTTTCAGTGTATAAGTTTCTCACCTCTTTGGTTAAATTTATTCCTATGTATTTAATTGTTCTGGATGCTATTGGAAATGGAATTTTTTGAGAGAGGTTCTCTCAAAGTGTATAATCATAAAATATAGGAGATATTTTCATCAGAATAACTATGAGCCTTGATATATATATTCATGACCTCCTTCTCTGCAATCCATTATTAATTGCTGGACAATTCTGCTATGCTGACTTTAACCCCTTTCTTGCCCTGGACAAGGGCATTTTGAATTCAGCACCGCTCTGTGAAGGAGTGGAAATGCAGCCTTAAGCTGATAAGATTTGGCAATATGTGCATTTACTTGATCTGGAGTGAATATTAAATATTAATAATGCCAATAGCACATATTAAACACTGAACCATTCTATTTAGAAAGGTACACTTGTGTCCTGCTGAGGAAAGAACAGGAGAAGACTTGACCTCAAGTTCCACTTGTGACCCAAGCATAAGATGCCCCATTCCATGGGTCTTCTTTTCCTTTCCGTATACTTAAGACACCGGATTACAGATCCCTAATGCCCTTCCCTGTTCAGTGAGTCTATGTAGGCTTGATATTGGTATTTTAAGATTCTTCCATAGCCACTGAAGGAATAATTTGTTCAAACTGCTTGATATTCAATAAAGGTTTATGAGGAGACAATGAATGAATAAATGAATAATTAAACAAATAAATAGTAACCCTTAATTCATTAATTCATCAAACATTTATAACAGGTTACTGGTACCAGGCCATGTGCTGGAGACAAAAATGTAGAGACCTGGTCCATGCCTTCAAGGGGCTCAGTCTGAAATTACAACTGTAATTATTCTCTTGCATTTTTGAACATAGTACATACACCCCCCATTACTGATATTTCAAAAAGGTCACTGAATTGTGAGCTCAGGAGACTTGTAAGTCATTGGCATGACATAAACCTATGCTTAGTGGATCATGACTTGTTGTTTTTTCTCTTTCTTATCTAATTATACACACATACTGATTTTTATATTAAACACAGAAGGATATAAGTTAATCAATAATTCTGTCATGCAAATGCCTAAAAATTCCTTTCCACATCCCCCGGGGAGCCGCAAAAGTAATAAAGTAAATTGAATCTGCACACTTTACCACTTGTCCAGCATGTCATTCCTCTGGGCAAGTAAAAACTAGTTAATTGCTTGTTGCAAGGTTCTAATAATTCACTTTCTATTATATCCCACTGTGGAAATGGAGAACAATAAAAAGTTAGGAACAATCTCCTAACTTGGGTGAGCTGAAGAGGTTCTATAGTGAAATGCTAACTGTTTAATTAAGCCAAGGACAATGAAACTGAGACAAAGTAAGCATCTAATATATTATTTTAATATTAAATCTTATAGACTAAAAAACAAAAACAGGTAAAAAGTTTCTTCTGCTAAAGGTCTCAAAACGGTGACTACTCTGTCCTTGCAGAAGAAAAGACCCCTCCTTCAATAAGACAGACAAAAGGATCTCCATTACTGCTTGTAACCTAGGCACCCTAACAGAGCCAGTCACCAACTCTTGGCATTCTTATTCCATAACATCTTTTGTATCATTCCTTTTTAAAAGCTCTCCTCTCTTCTATATGTTGGGCATATAATCTCTGGAGCCCCGTGGGCTGTTTCAAATTCTGGCTTTGTTATGTAACAATTGAATGACATTGGACATTTTACTTGACTTCCTTGTGTCTAACTTTCCCTGTCTGCCAATGGGATAACAGTAATCCATCTCAGAAGGCTGTATTAAGGATTAAATAAGTTCATATCTGTGTGGTTATTAGATCAGTGCTGAGATCCTATCAAGAGTTAAGGGGGCAGTCGTCACCATCATCCCATGAGTTATCATTTCCTTCTACTGCCAACCTCCTTGACCAATGGTAGGGCTACTCAGTTTACCCTATGCTATACTATCCTCTGTGCTCTTTTGCGAGTCTTCTTTATGAACTCTTGTTTATTTTTTCTATTTTAGGCAAAATTACACATAGAACACTGAGGAAAGGAATTGTGTGCTACATTTTTATGCCATTCCAACTTGGCAGTATCATATAACTCCCACCCCGCCATGCTCCATACTAAATTCCCTGTTCCTTTCAACACCTCAGATCCCTTCACAGTGCCATGCATGTATGCTCGTGCACACACACACATACACACGCGCTCTCTCTCTCTCTCTCTTTCCTTTGCCTGAAATGTCTTCTCATTGCCCCACTTTCATTCATTATTTTTCCTTCATGATTTAGTCTGAAAGTTAATATCCTACCTAGGTCAGTGTATCCCAAAGAGTGGAAAGGTACTAATTCAAAGTCATTTTCCCTCTCTCTCTCTCTCTCTCTTTATATATATATATATATATATATATATATATATATATATATATATACATACATGATAATTACAGAGTATCTGGGCTCATTCTGACAAGCTAATACACGCAAGGGCTTTGATTTCAAAATATTCCCCTCCCCTGCTTCTTTGTTCTCTCTGCACTCCTCTATTGATCTCCCTTTCACTCTTTGTTTAGTTTTGATTGGTGTTTTCTGAATATACATACAGGTGAAGTTCTTCTTGGTGCATTTGCATATGTATACAACAGGATATTGTTAAATTCATTCCATATTTCTTCCCCTTTCCCTTCTCTCCTCCTTCCCCCTCATTCTCCTACTCCACTTATCTACCCTGTGTCTTTGACGTCCAGTCTCCTCTCCTGCCACCTTCTTTTCTTTATTTTACTCTAGCTTCCGCATGAGAGAAAACATTTGATTTTCTCTTGATTTTCTGAGTCTGACATGTTTCACTTTGCATGATTTTTTTCTATTTCCATCCACTTACCATGAAAGGCCATTATTTCATTCCTCTATGGCAGAGTAAAGCTCCACTGTAAACACATAACATTTTCTTGATCCATTCATCTACTGACAGGCGTGTGGGCTGGTTCCATATTTTGGCAACTGTGAATTGTGCTGCTCTAAACACTGAAGTGGCTGTATCACGTGTTGTGCTGATTTTAGTTCTTTGGGATAAATAACGAGGAGGAGGATAGCTGGGTCATATGGTGGTTCCATTCCTAGTCTTCTGAGCATCTTCATACTGTTTTCCAGAGTGGTTATTCTAGTCTGCCATTCCACCAAAAATGTATGCGTGTTCTTTTCTCCCCATAACCTCGCTAGCTTTTATTATTGTTGGTATTCTTGATAAATGCCATTTTCAATGGTGCAAGATGAACTCTTAGTGCAGTTTTGATTTGCAATTCCCTGATTACTAGAGATGTTGAACATTTTTTTTCATATTTTAGTTGTTCATTGATATTTATTCTTTTGAAAAATTTGTTTAGTTCTTTGGCTCATTTACTGATTGGGTTATTTGGTTTTGTGAAATCTTTATAAATTCCAGATGTTGATCCCTTGTCAGAGGAGTGGCTGGCAAATGTTTTTTGTTCCCATTCTGTAGGCTCTCTTTACACTCTGTTGTTTCCTTTCCTGTGTCACTCTATATTCTGAAATTAAGGCCTTCCGAGCCTGTGCATACATCCAAGTATATGTTTAGGTGATCTTTCATTTAATAAAACAGTCAGAATAACTGCAGTTTTTCTTCTTTGTTTTAATATTCTGATTTGGCAAATCCAAATGTTGGCAACCTTAGGATAGTTTTTAAGTTTTATTTATTTATTTAGTTTTTGGGTACCAGGGATTGAATCCAGGGGTGCTTAACCACTGAGCATCCCCAGCCCTTTTTTTTTTTTTTTTCACTCTGAGACAGGGTCTTGCTGAGTTGCATAGGGACTTGCTAAATTGCTGTGGTTGGCTTTGACCTTGTGATCCTCCTGACTCAGCCTCCAGAGGCCTGGAAAATCTTCTAAGTGCCTCACCAAATGTCTGCCCCAAGTCAGAGGTTCCAGATTCTCTTCCCACTACTTATTTAAGCCCACAGGGAAATTACCACTTGGCATTAAATTTATATTAGTGTGTAAATTTCCCCGTGAGACACTGAGCTCTTTGAAATGGGCTGTGTAATCCCACAGCATGATATGTAGAAGACAGATAAATATTTAACATCAGCACATTGGATTATAGTCTGTCTTTTCACATTTATTTTTGTACTTGATTGGAAAGTCACAATGAACTTAGAGCTGTTATTGAGGAAACAGTGCTCAGAGATATTAAAGGCTCACACAAAACCACAAAGTTGCAATGTGATCACAGCAATGGACTGTGGGAACATTAACCCATGTCCTTAGGCTCTACAATACCAACTTCACTTCTCCAGGATGTACTTGATTTACATACATTATGCTTTCACTGGAAATATAATAGCAGTATTTTACCTAAACAAGGAACGATTATTATCCTTGTGTTAATGATGAGGGAACTGAAACATGGAGATCTTTACAAAGTTAGGATTAAATGCTAAGAGGAATATGGGGTTCTTCTCCATACCATCCTCAATCACTGTGATGTGAATGTTCACAGCATGTGAGGCTGTTTATGTGTGGGGACAGGGTGCTTATGGAAACTTTCCCTACCATCCACCTAATTTTTCTTTGAACCTAAAATTGCCAAAAAATAAAGTATAAAGTATACACTGTTTTCAAAAGAAGTTGTGTGCATCTGAATCACGACATACAATAACATTTCTTCTCTTGAAGAACTTTTTGTGCTCCCTGGAGTTGATATTGTTTTGTTTTGTCATGGGGTTTTTCATATTCAAAATATTATTTCTTCCTGAACTTCCCATTAACCTTGTAAAATCACCATCAATTTTATTTTCTACATTCAAACACATCAGACTTGCTCAGATGCATTCTTTTCCTGGAGACTTTCCTCTTGAAAGTCTGTATTTTCCTACTCAACTCTGGGCTGACAGCTGTCTGGATATGGTGCCCAATGTCACCCTTCAGACTCCTTTGACCATAAAAATTTTGGAAATTGTGTTTGCCTTTACAAAAAAAAGCCTTTACTTTTTAAATAGGTTTTCCCTTTGCTTCCTCTCTGGGTGAAACTTTTTGTTTCTTGGATTACATTTACTCCTTTTTCTTGATCCATTCTCCTCTTTGTGGAGAATATCTTCCAAAAAATTTTTTTTCAGGATGATGTAAATAAATAAATTTTTCAGACCTTGTATCTTCATTCTGCCTTCACTTGATCAATAGTTATACGAGTACAGAATTCTAGGTTGGAAATAACTTTTCCTGACGCTTTCAAAGGTAGAATTTCAAGGTCTTCTATCAGCTAACATTGCTGTTACAAAGTGAGACATCATTCTTGCTCTCTTACCCCTAATCCTTTGTGTACAAGTTGTATTTCTAAAAATTCTGGAAGCCTAAAGCATCTTCTTTTTATCCCTCCTGTTATGATGTTTCACAATGGTGAGTTCTTTTCATTAATTATTCTGGGGTGTCATAGACTATGTCAGTTTGAAAGTATCTGGACTTCAATTTTGAGAAATCCTATTATGTCACTAGCCTCTCTTCTTTTGTTACTTTGATGGTGGACTCCTTAGACTAATTTATAATGTTGTTAAGACTTCCATCATATTTTCAGTTTTTTGGGCTTCTTTACTTTTGGTTTTATGTCTCTTAGAGGAGGAAAATACCATCCAGACCCTCAAATTATCCCCATAGATTTTTATACCCGATGTCTAGCTTTCACTCACAACCTAGACATACCAAGAGAAAAATAATTAGACAATAGAAACAGATACCTAAGGGATTCAGATATTGGAATTATGAGCCATGAGCTTTAAAATAGCTTTGACTGATATAGTTGAGAAATTTGATAACTCCTTGGAGAATTTCATAAGAGGAATGGAAACTATAAAAAGAAATCAAATGAAATCCTAGAGTAAAAGAAAATATAATAATTAAAATTAAAAATGTTGAAGCATGCAATCATTCAGCTATTAAATACTGAAAAAAACTTCCTACACAGATGGTCTAAGAGAAATGTAGAAGAATGTACCGGCAGCATTATTCAAAACAGCCTAAAAAATAAATAAAATGAGGTTATTCATACAGTGGTATAGTATACAGTATAAAAATCAGCAAATTACTGTTTCGGACAACAACATGGATGACTTGTATAATGTTTTGTGAAAGAAAGCACAGAAGAAAGAGTATGGACTGTGTGATTCCATTTCTATAAAGGTCAAAACCAGATCAAATTAATCTAGTAGAGGTGAAGGTAGAGGCAGCCACTCAAGAGAGGCAGAGGGTCATGACTGGGAGGGGACATAAGGAGGGTTTATGGATGTTGGTAATGTTCTATTTCTTGAACTGGGTGGTGACTTCAGAAGTGCCTTCACTTTGTGGAAATTTCTCAAACTGCACACTTCCTATTTGTGCATGTTTCAATATGTACAAAAAATTGCAACACATAATATACTTTATGGAAGTAAGGCAAGAACAAGTTATTTTATGGTTGTAGTATCTTTTATTAACTCTGAGAAACAACATTTCCTACCATATATATTTCCTTCTTCCTGTTAGTTTTGGCATCTATTATGCACCTGATGTGCCTGAGCTCAGAAGCTCTCTGGTTAAGTTTCTCCAGAGAATAAATTTCTTCTGCCTGTGAATGGATTTAGTGGGTAACCTGGTGTCCTTCAGCAGCCTAAGCAGAATTTAACCACTCTCCCTGTTTTTAACCATACCCCTTACCCTATCAGGGCTGTAAGTTCATGAACATCTCTGAAAACTGTCAGTAGATCTCTTTGTAAACCTCAAGATTTCAGTTGTCTTTGCTCTTCTAAGTCACTCCCTGAGCTTATCAAGCATACCAACATCTTTTGTATGTTTTTAACCTCTTCTCCCATGCTCTTTATTTTAATTCCTGTATTATAATTTTAGTGGTGCTTGAGGAAGGATCAGAGATTAAAACATGTATTTAACTTGCCATGTTGGATCTGCTTTTTCCTACATTTATATCAGACAGGTTATGATCCACCTCCCATGATCTGATGTAGAGTACACATATATTTCTGCACATTTTGTGGCTTCTTATTATCTGGGCTCCATTTTTAAAAATAATATCTTTCACCATCCCATATAACCTTTAAGTGGCATATAAGATAACCAGGTACACTTGCTGGCTTGTGATCTCTTTGGGGAGCTGTTAATAGACTGCTGTGTTTTATTATCAAATTAATTTATAGACAGTGTCCTGGTCCACAGAGTAAACCACATAAGGATTTCTTATAGTGTACATTTACTCTCATGTAGATGGAGCACAAGTCTCAAGTCTACAGACAAATATCTAAAACAATCTCCTTTGACATAATATGTTCAGCCCTGCTTCATGGGCTTCTAGAGACTTTTTATTTAAAAATTAATCCCAGATGAAAATCAAAAGGAAGTATCAGTTTTCTTTCAATGGTTGAAAGCCATTTTAGCAGGGTGATATGTCATCTTATGAATTGTGGATGGATAAGTTACTTACAAAATATATTTATTAATTATGAATAATTTATATTTCTAGTTGCTCTAGAGCTAGTACAAGGAAGAACTCAACTGTCCATTTTAACATGATCAGTATAAAATTAATATAGTTGCTGCCAAATGACTTTATGAAACGTACACAGAGCAAAGAGATAGTAAGGGAAACTGCAGGACTTTTTGGAGGCCTGCTATGTTTTGCATATCTTTCCTAATTTGGTGACTGTCCCACACAACAAGTTCTATCTCCCAAGTCAGGAATTAGACATGATATTTACTAGACTGCTTTGTAGCTTGCAACCAAGGCTCCACAAATCGGACAAGACCACAGACTTTGTTTAGTAGAGAGAAACATGGAGAAGAAATCAACTTCTGGTGAGGGTGGCAGAGAAGTAGGCATCCTGCTTTCAGGGGCTGCTATGACAACAATCCTGGAACCTAGCACCTGGGTTAAAGTGGGTCTTGTGGAATCTGCATTGTTGCAGCAGCTATGGGGTAACGGTGTTCATCCAGGAAGCAGTCTTGTGATAGGGGATCAATTTGTTCTTAGCTCTCAATTCTAAGCCTGACTCCAGATATCCCTGAGATTCTTTAAATTGTCTATTTCCTTAAATAAGTTCATTTTCTTTTTCAACCACCCAAAGAAGATTCTGTTGTTCGCAACTAAAAATCCTAACTCAGAAGGCAAGTGTCACCATAAACAAAGAAGAAAAGAGCTGGAAAAATAAAACAGCATGTTTTTGTTATATTCAGCTATAGTAAAAATAAACATTTGATTCAGAATAAAGAAATCAACATGATTGTGAGGAAATTTACTTTAGCAGACATAAAAATCAAAGTGCTACCATGTACCCATAGTATTCCAAAAGCATGAGTAATTTGAAAAACACATCGGAGAATTTTAAAGTCTTGATAGCAAAACATACCATCTTTATCAGCAGTGTCTCGAGGCTTTGATTTTAAGGTGAAGATTTTCCGTAGCTTACAGTTAGCTGAGACGATAATTCCATCCAATGACTGGAAAACGGCTCCCTTGAATATTTCACTGGTGAATGCTACCAAGTCAATGCACAGATTGCACCACTAGTATGGAGAGAAGCAAAGGAGAGTAAGTACCTTCCACAGTCACATCAAGGAACGAGCCACTGCGTGCAGAAAGTTTAGAGAGCTGAGGCAGTTATGGGGCTCAGCCAGCCCCAAACCAATTCGTCCTATCTCTGTCTTGGCATAACTTTTTCTTAAAAACTGTTTTCAGTCTTTCCAAGAAACCACCATTATTTAAAACTACTTTGGTCACATGACTACAGAGGTCCCATCCTGAGACAAGACTATGACAGCTCTGGGAAATAACTATATCTGTAGTTACCATGCTGGTGGGAACGCTAATTGCAGGTGTGTTAGATCACTTAAACCTTGAAAATCAGGCATAAGTAGCCAATTGTTCCTTCAAGGGGCCTAATTTGATCACAATTAGCCACTTATATGTTAGGAAAAAAAGCATGGATGAAATGAGAAGCTTGGTTTAAGCAGTAGCCAGTGCTGTCTACTTATAACCAATTAACCTATTGTACAGAAATAGATCCTTCTACAGAATTTGTAATTATGCCTGGTATTTGCCAGTTTTAAAGTGCTCTTGTAGGGTCTAATTTCTGCCCATTAAACAATTAGATCCCTCAATACTTCATCAAATGAATCCTCTAAATGGTCTGACTGAGTTAAAGAAAGGGGGAAAATAATCATTTGGTGAGTAATTAAGACATATTTAAGACTACAGGACAAAAGTAGGGAAATTATTTTTCAAATTACTATCATATGTTCTTCTTATCTTCCATATATTGGACTTTTCTATTTGTTTAGAAGCAGAGTTTACATAAGGTCCATTATGTAAATTTTAAAAATTTTTATAAAGGAATATTGACTTTAATATGGAGGTGAGCCTGAGATTGTTTCTACAGCAGAAAAGAGATTGTAGAAAGATACTAAGAAAGTATAAAGAGATTATTTTTTTGTACATATCTCAACAGTAAACTTATATTTCAGGCCATGAGATTCTCTAGTCTCTTGGGAGTCAAGGAGCCTGACATAAGCAAAAGTAGTGGAAGGACTGAGTTGTAATCATCAGCAGGATGATAGGCATAGTGGGCAGTGGGAACCATGGGATGGGCCAGCAAGGCCAGGTTCTGGAGCAACTAGAAGATGAGGAAGAGGACCTTGGCCTCTACATAGCAAGAGCTTTTTTTTTTTTTTTTAAAGAGGGAGAGAGAGAGATGGAGAGTGGGAAAGAATTTTTAAATTTTATTTTTCATCTGGTTCTGGTTTCTCTGACACCCTGCGTAGGGGGTGCTGGGATTCAAACCTTGGTCCTTGCACATGTCAGACAAGGCTCTAACCCTGAGCCACTGCTCCAGTCCGTCTACTGGTTCTTAAAAGAACAATGTGCAAAAGCAGTGTTGGGAGGTTGGGATATTCCAATGGAGGGTGTTCTGGAGTGTGGAGGTCTGTGGGGCGTCATGAGGATGAGGCAGGATAAAGACCATCAACGCCCAGAAAGTCTAGTTCAGTCTCTGTTAGTCATCTAAACATGAAGGGAGGAGAACAATCCGATAGATGTGCACAGGCGGGAATATCATGGCTTGGTGAAACTCAGGTTATATGGGAGTTATATGTGCTGGGGGTTTTAATTAAATAATAATTCTTACTATTATATTAACATTATTATTGGTTTATAAATGTAGTTGCTATTCCTAGAAGACTTAATGTCATGCCCCAATCTCAATCATCTGATTAATTCCATCAGGAATACCATTAATCCTTTTTCCCTATGTAAGTACTTACCAGGTGTTGGACCCTGGGCTTGGCTCAGCGGACACAGATATAAATAAAACAGTCCTAGTATGAGAGGGGAGGCGTGCATGTGGCATATACTTAATATTACAGAGGAAGTCTAAGATGGGCAGGTGGGGAGGTAGAGAAAAGCCCACTTAATTTTTTTTAAAAAAGGTATCACAGTTTTATATGCAAATACAAGTCAAATAGCATCAAGAGTTTTATACAAAATGCAGGACATTCTCTTGTCATGTTTCCCCTCATCTAATCATACTGTTAACTCAGACAACTGTTTTTCTCTCTTCTTTCAGCAGTTTCAGATACCAGCTACTGACTTCATATATGATGGGTAAGACTTTTAGCTCATTTACACACCCTACTCCCCCACGTATCCTTCCTGGATAATCATCTTCCATTTGCTCTTTTTCCTTCATATCCATGTTCGATTTTCCTTATTGTGAACGTGAATGTTGTATCCAGCTGAGCCCAGTGCTGCTCCATGAATACTTTCCCTTTTGTCATACAACTTAAAAAAAGGACCCTATGGAGTTAAAATTGCCATTTTTATTATCTATATCATTTTCTTTGTCTCCCTACATTCTGGAAAGGCTTGGAGGTGACCCCTAAGTTTGGTTTAAGCAAGGATTAAGGTTTTTAGGTCCAGAAGGCATGTGAACAGGCTGGCAATTTCGTCCCAAGGCCCTTCTCCTTCATTCTGGGCTCATCTGAACCCTTTATTTATTTATTTTTATTAGTTGAATATGTACTTACAATTGAGGGGGAATCATTACCAAACAATCAAGAATCGATGTATATTTACATAGTTAGCCAAGGCTGATGCCATGTCATGGTTTCCCCCCTTGGGTTCCCCATGGTTCTGTTTACCCCAAAGAACCCCTGTGTTAAATGGACTTCTTGTGAAGGTTGGAGATCTCCTTCTGAGTGGATTCCCCCATACTCTCTCCCACCAGTCTTCAAGATATCCTTCCTATTCCCTCCCCACTCCCTGACCCTCTCCCTATGTCTCCAGGTATCCTAGGCAAGGTTCCCAATGTTTGTGTAAAAATTCATGCATGTTGAGGTCATTATTAGCTTAACCATCTAACATACTGTTTCCAGTTGTATTCTAGTTTCCACAAATGAGAGAAAACATTCAGCCCTTGAGTCTCTGAGATTGGGATACTTCACTTAGCATAATTTTTTCCATCTCCATCCATTTGGCTGCAAAAGCCATAATATCATTTTCTCTAATGGCCGAGAAGTATTCCATCGTATATATGTACTAAAGTTTCTGAATCCACTTGTCTAGTGAGGGGCATCTAGGTTGGTTCCATAGTCCAGCTATAGTAAATTGAGGTGCTATAAACATTGATGAAGCCACATTTCAATAATATGCTGATTCTAACTCTATTGGGAAAATATGCAGAAGTGGGGTAGCTGAGTCATAAGGTGGTTCAGGCCTAATTTTCTGAGGAGACTCCACACTGCTTTCCAGAGTGGCTGAACCAGTTTGCAGACCCACCAGCAATGTGACAGTGTTCCTCTTTTCCCACAGCCCCTCCAGCATCTGTAGTTGTTCGTGTTCTTCACTTTTGCCACTCTGACAGGAGTGAGGTGGATTCTCATTGAAGTTTTGATTTGCATTTCTCTTATTGCTAGTGATGTAGAGCATTTTCTCATATAGTTATGGGCTTTGTGGACTTCCTCCAGTGAGAAATTTCTTTTTAGTTCCATAGCCCATTTATTGATTGGATTATTTGTGATTTTGGTGTTTAGTTTTTTAAGTTCTTTGTATATTCTGGATATTAGCGCTGTGTCCAAAGTGTAGCAGGCAAAGATTTTCTCCCATTCTGTAGGCTCTCTCTTGACACTCTTGACTAAATCTTTAGCTGTGCAAAAGCTTTTTAGTTTAATTGCATCCCATTCATTTATTCTTCACTTTACTGCTTATGCTATGGGAGTTCTGTTAAGCAAGGTGGCGCTGACCCCTATATCATGTAGCGTTGAACCTACTTCTTTTCCAAGCAATTGCAAAGTTGCTGGGTTAATATCCAGATCTTTGAACCATTTTTGATTTAATTTTTTGTGTAGGGGGAAAGGTAAGGATCCAGCTTCTGTTGTCTACACATGGCTGTCCAATGTGTCCAACACCATTGGTTGAACAGGTTATCTTTCTTCCACACTATGTTTTTGCCCCCTTTATCAAATGTCAAGTAGTTAAAGATATGGGGTTCATCTCAGAATCTTCTATTCTATTCCACTGGTCTTCAGTTCTGTTTTGATACCAATACCATGCTGTTTTTCTTACTATGGCCCTGTAATACAATTTCAAGTCAGGGATTGAGATACCCTCTACTATCTTCCTTCCTGCAGAGTAATGTTTTGGTTAATCTGGGTCTTCTGTTATTCTGTATGAACTTGAGAAATGCTTTTACTATATCCGTGAAGAATGACATTGGTATGTTGATGGGGATTGCATTAATTCTGTATAGGGCTTTGGGTAGAAAGGCCATTTTGATTACATTGATTCTGCCTAATCATGAACATGGAATGTTTTCCCATCTACTCAGATCTTCTGCAACTTCTTTTTTTTAAAGTTTGATAGTTTTTGTTGTAGAGATACTTAATATGCTTTGTAAGGTTGATGCCCAAGTATTTCATTTTTTTGGAGGAGATGGTGAATGGGAGAGATTTCCTGATTTCTTCTTCTGTGGACTTGTTGATGGAGTGTAGGAAAGGTAATGATTTGTTGGTGTTGATCTTATAGCCAGCCACTTTGCTGAAATCGCTTATAAGCTCTAGAAGTCTTCTGGTTGAGCTTATTAGGCTTTCTAGGTAGAGGATCATGTCATTAGCAAATAGAGACAACTTGACTTCCTCTTTTCCTATTTAAATTCCTTTGATTTCCTTCTCTTGTCTGATAGCTCTGGCAAGGGTTCCAAGGACTATATTGAATAAGAGTGATGAAGGTGGACAACCTTGTCTTGTTCCTGAATTCAGTGGAAATGCTTTCAGTCTTTCTCCATTGAGTCAGGAAATGTTAGAACTAGATTAAGAATGCCTACAGTCTAAAACTACAGAGGCCACACTTCAAAACCCCAATAGTATACTTCCTGTTCATTTGATTAGAAAGCTGTGTAATCATCTGTTTCCCAATCTTCCTTTGAATTAGTTGTGTCTACTTAAGCACTAAGACCAGCAGAGGAAGGCATGGGACAGTAGTCCCTTCCCCAAATATCATCAACACTGATATTAGACTGACAAATGAATAAGGAGAGAAAACAGATATTTAAAAATTATATTAACAGAGACAAGATGAAATATTTACAAACTCTCAAATAAGTACCATAAACATTCTAGTGGATTCCATAGAAATATTTTAAGAGACATTCTCTAATTGTATCTTATATGTTATGTAAATGACCTTGTTGCTGTATAAATATTCCTCCTCCATTCCCTTTTCATGATATTCAAGAAATTAAATATTGCCAAAACCCCCAATTTCCAAAACACTGGCTGTATGGGAACCATTCTTTGGGGAGAATGAGAATTTTTGAATAGAAGTTTTAAAAATGTATCACCAGATCTCCAGTTTGAACAAAACTTATGAAATATGAAATATACCACAAGGGTTGTGTTCTAAGAAGGTACAACTTATTATTAGGTGTTGTACCCATTTAAATGACAAACATTGAGTAGTTGAGTGGTAAAGGCTACTAAAAGAGTTTGGCATTCTTTATCATATGACTTTCTTATGTCTCCAATGAATGATTTATTCTGAATGACATCTCATAATTGAACTTTCCATTCAAATGGAATTAAATTTATCATGTTAATACATACTATAGTAGCAAGACGTTGATGTTCATCTGACACCATCATCAACTAATTAAAATTATATTTAAGAAGTAAAATTGATTCCAGTGAAGTCTAAGTGGGTACTTTAATTGTTTAATTTGAAGTTTATTAATTTTCCAAATTGTTCTTGCCATTAAGTTAAAAGTCTTAATTGTTATAACTTAAATGTTAAAGTGAGTCGTCATAATTAATAACATGAAAAATAATTTTGAAAGTTAACATTTAAAGGTAACTTAATAGAACAGAAAGTGGCCTGTATATAAACTAGGTGTGGTGGCACACACCTGTAATCCCAGTGGCTCAGGAGGCTGAGGCAGGAGAATTGCAAGCCCAAGGCCAGCCTCAGCAACTTAGCTGACCCTATCTCAAATGAAAAAAGGGACTGGGTATGTGACTCAGTGGTTAAGCATCCTAGAGTTCAGGGCCTGGTGCCAAAAAAGAAAGAAAGAAAGAAAGAAAAAAATGGCCTATATATAAATATTCATGTTGGTATGGCTATAAGAATATTTTTTCATTTGCTGCCTCTGGAAGAGTGAACTACTTGGCAGTCTTTCAGTAAATCAGGCAGGAGTTGTGAGCTGAGTACCTGGCGCCCAGGTGGCTAACTTAAATGAGTGAAGTAGACACTTCTGTGTGCACCTGCACACTTTAGGGTAGAGAGGACTTGGGTTCAACAGACAATGTAGGCTCTCTGGAGAGGGTGTAGTGGCCACTCCGCCCAGGCTGTCTACTGAGCTAGAAGGCAAGTTCAAGGGGGGCAAATCTACCTTTTTTCAAAAAAGGTCAATGAAATCTCCTGATTTATATTTAGCTGAAGTGCTTTGAGAATGCTGTTTTGAGGTTTACCACAAAAAATATCTACCAGCTGCCAACGGACAGAAAGAAGTGAAGAGTGCTGTGGCAGAAAGCAGAAAACGGGGACGGAGGTGACACCAGGGAGGCTCCGGGGATGGCCTCTAGGATGGGTGGGGTGCTCTCGGCTGGTATGGGACTCTCTATAGACTTCTGTGAAAACATGACCTGGCTTCAAATCTAGAGGGGCTCAGGGAATAGAATGGATTAGTAGTGGAAAGGAAGGACCTTCTGCTGCCCTCAACCTGTCCAAATAGGAGGACACAGAAATGAGAGCAAGTTTTTCTTAGTATTTGGTTGAACACTCCTAAACATTTGTGGAATCACCAAGCACATTTACAACTTTGGCCATGAAGAATTCATTATTTTTATCGTCTATGTTGGTAGGCACATTAAGACTTGCCAGTTTGTTCAATAAACATTTATTGAGCACTTACTATGTGGCACATCTGATGGAGACAAGTAAGCAGGCAACTAAAGTGCACAGTGGAGATGTGTTAGAGGGTCATGAAACTGAATGGCAATGACCAGTTGTTCCCAAAACATCTGATCCACAGAGGGGAAAATCACAGAGAGCTTCCTGGAAGAAGTAGCATTTAAACTGTATAATAGGAGCTAAAAGCGTTACTGAGGGCTTACTCTATACCAGCACTAAAAGCCTTAACTTTGATGTAAATCCTCATGTAAATTCCCACAGCAGCCTTAATGGTATATATGCTTCATATCTGCATCTTATAGATGAGGAAAATGAACACAGAAATTTGTACAGGGGTGTCAGAACTCAGACTCTAAGTTCTTAACCTTTACATCTTATTTATGTTACGTATCTAACAAAAAATGCAGAAGAACCATGAGAGCGCAAATTCTGTGTTCTGGTAAGAGTCAGAATCCAGAGTGTGTGTACTTGCTCTCACAGCATGTCCCACATATGTGGAAGTTCTGTTGATGTGGGTCTTGGCTCATTCAACTGCATACATTTCTTTTTTTTTTTTCTCTTTCTTTGTTTTAAACACAGAGGGACAGAGAGAGAGAGAGAGAGAAAGAGAGAGAGAGAGAGAGAGAGGGAGAGAGAGAGAATCAATTTTATTTAGTTTTTTGCGTGGCTTTGGTTGCTCTGACACTTTGTTGTGTACGTGGTGTTGGGGTTTGAACCCGCGTCCCTGCACATGGCAGGCAAGCACCATAACTGCTGAGCTACCATACATTTCTGAAGTTGGTTCACATCAGTCCTTAGTGACTGCCTAGTCCTCATTAGCCCTAATCTGGAATATAGCAAATGGTCTCACCTTCCCTTTCTCCACATCATTGCAAATATTAATCTCCCCAAAGGCAGAGCTGATATGTGTTCCTTTTCTACTCCAAAAACTTTAATGTATTTCTTTTCTCTACCACAATGGTTCTCAAAATGTAGAACATGTAACATTTAGAAGGCGATTTTAGATGATACATGGAAGTGGCATTAAATGACTCTGGATCACAGAATAAAAATATCCCTCTCATCAGTGTTCTTTTAGTCCTTCTAACTATGCCAGAAGTAAATATTTTACATGCATCTAATCCTTGATAAACTCTTTTTTTTAAAACAAAGAAGAGTCCTCAGGATAGGACCTTTAACTAGAAATCCTACCTAGCCAGATGTCAGAATGCTGTTTTATTTTTGAGAGTGTTTATTTTAGATTTTATTTTTTGAAAACTCTACTGATATTCCATTCATAAGAGTAAAACCATTTTCTTTTAAAATGAATTTAAGCCAAAGAAGAAATGAGTCAACTTAAAAGAAGTTGCGAGTAATCATAGAACAGGTAATGCACAAACATGGTACAAAGAGTAACATCAAAATGACTAGTCAGTCAAACCAGGTCCTTCAAAAATGACACAACAGGCCTGTAATCTCCCAAAATCAATTAGGCTGTCGCAAGACTGAAATTTCTTAGACTGTTTTTAAGTCTGGCAACAATTACTAGTACTGTGTTCTCCAAAGATGGACCATGGTCCCATAAAGACAAACCACTATCCCCTAAAGATGGATCAGTGTCCCCCAAAGATGGACCATTGTTCCCCAAAGACAGAACACTGTCCCTCAAAGATGGTCTACTGTCCCCCAAATATGGATGACTATTGTCCAAAGACAGACCACTGTCCCCCAAAGAGGAACCACTGTCCAGCCTCCAAGCTTTTGCTCATGCTGTGTCTTCTGCTTGGAATGCTCAGCCTCCTGTCTCAGCCGTTTGAGATCTTCCAGTCCTCCCAAGAGCATGCTAAGTGCCTTCTCCTTCATGAAGCTTTCCCTTGTCTGGCCTTCAAATGGGTTTATTCCCCTTTCACAATCCTTTTCACAGTTCCAATAGCACCTTTTTTCTCCCCTGTGCTTCCTTCCTATCACAGTTCTGGTGATATAAGTGTTTAAAACTAGTATTATTTCACCTATTCGATTTGAAGGACATGAATTTTATTCACTGTTTTATACTACTATGGTACTTAACAGATTGCTTTATACAGAGTAGGACCATTACTGATATTTGCTGAACTGAATTTAATAATTTAGGCAACATTCATGTGATACTTACAATTTTGCGCTTGATCATGAAGAGTGGGATTTTTGCATGAAGAGGGGTAGAGGACAGTTCCTTATGGACCGTTGATAAATACAATCTTCTTTTGATATTCCCTAAATCAGTGATTCTAAAAGAAGGGACAGGACAGAAGAGAGAAAGACTCGCATCAATTTAATAATCACTATGTTGGATAATCATTAAAATGTTATAATTTATCATATAGACCCTTTCCAACAGGGAGTTTGATCACAGGATTTAAGAATTGCTGTTTTCTTTCAAGAAGTAATAAAATTTCTTCCTTAGATTGAAAGTGCTCACATGTCTGAATATATAAATTCACTTAATATGCTAATTTATTTCAGGAGTCTGCATTAGATTTCCACTGTCCTCCAGCCGATGAAAAAAATTCAATTTGTATGAACTGAGAGACTGCTACCTTTAATAACCATGCTTGTTCCAGCCCCTTAAGCTTGTGTTATCTTGGGACATACTGTCACCTACTAAATAGGAAAACACTATGGGTTTCTTTCCCTAAAAATGCACCTGTCATTTTATATAGGCTCTTAGTCTGCTTAGAGACAGACACAAAACCCTGACTGTCGGTTTCACTTCCTGAGCACATATCTTCCAACTAGAATTATAATACACAAGTTTATTGCTCACTATTCAGGTCAACCTGCAGTGATACCAAGGACACTGAATTTGAACATCTTTAATAGATTTAGACCACAGCCATGATCACAAAGATTAGGTTTGCTTCAAATTGATAGAGGCTCATTTTTATGTTCTGCTTCCTTTAGGTCTCAGAGGTAACACAGCAGGCTGAAAATCTCCAAACCTGTCTCAGGCTGCTATATTGTAGAATTGATACTTTCTTTAAAACCATCTTTTCACTGGAGAATAAGTGATTCCCCCCCTCCATTTTTGGCAACTGTTGAGATGTACCACACTGCTAATTTTCTATAATTAGCAATCCTCCAAAGAGATTTCATTGAAATACTCTGTTGTCAATATTTATAGTTTAACTATTTTTTAAAAAAAATCAATATATCCTTTTCTTTAGCTCTTCCATGTCTTCCTCCACTTCCTAATCTCATTTTTTTTGCCTCCCTCTAAAACAATGTACATACTTGGTTGTGGAAACACTGTCATTAAACAATATTAGGGACAAATGCAGCAAAAATTAGGTGAGATGACCTCAGTGTATACTCCAGACATAAAAATTCTATTCTTCCTGCACTGATACCATAAAATTATTAAAAAGCAATAAAGCTTTTCAATCAATACAGTGTTTTAGTCAGGTTTTTCCCTGCTGTGACTGAAAGACCTGAGAAGAAGAGTTTTACAGGAGGAAAGGTTGATCTGTGCTCATGCTTTCAGAGGCCGCAGTCCATGTTTGTCTGACTCCATTGCTCTGGGCCCAAGAGCATCATGGCAGAAGGGTGTGGCAGAGGAAAGCAGCTCAGGACATGGCCATCAGGAAGCACAGAGAGCTCTGCTCACCAGGGAAAAATATAAATCCCAAATGCTCCCAGTGATCAACATCCTCCAGCTACACCTCCTGCCTACATCGCTGCCCAGTTTATCTGCATCAGCGGATTAAACCACTGATTGGGTTAAGGCTCTCATTTCAACTCTGAATGTTCTTGTCTGTCTCACACATGAACTTTTGGGAAGACCTCATATCTAACAGCTTAAAATGCCAAAGTATTGTCATGACTGCTGTATTATATGTAGATGCATAAGTAAATGCAGGATCTCATTCATCCTAAGGCAGTGTCTTCACTGTGGCATGAACACATGGGAATAAGAGGGTGTATACCACCAACTCCTGCAGTGCAGGAATAAAACATTAAAACTTTCATCCTATCCTTTAAAAATGTTATTTGTATCCATATTTCATTATATAGTAGTGCAGCAATAGATGTTTATAATTTCAAGATAAATAAATGTACCAGGTGGTGATACCTGTGAATATTTTAGTAGTGGGATATAGATTAATGTTTGGAAAGCACTGTCACCGGGACAGTGCTAGGTCTCTTCTGTAAGATGTTCTGATTAAGGAAGAGAGGGGAAAGCTATTGAAATTCTGAATGGAAAAAGAAGTGAAAAAAAGAGTTGTATAAACCAAAAACATCTATGACATGTTTTTATTAAAAATTTCCTTTGCTTGTAGAGATGAGAGTATGTGATTTTTATCAAAATTGCTAAGAGTTGAACTCCAAACAGAGGAATGTTTCAGTATATCATCTCCTCATTGGCGCAGGGAACTTCAGGGACACTCATTCATTCAGGCAATACTGAGCTAGAAACACACCAGCAATACAAGGTGGAAAAGACAAGGTTCCTATCTTTCTGGAGCTTGTTTTCTATTGGAGAAGGGAGGTGAAAAAAGCATAAATAATAGCAGAAGTAATTAAAAGTTATCATAAATTCAATGAAAAAAATTATTAAGAGACTAAGCTGGAGGATATCAAGTAGCACCAGCAAGCCTTGGAACTGGTAGGTGAGGAAGGGAGGGGCATCATATAAAAGGTGTAGGAAAGAGTCAAATCGTGCAGGGCCTTTATGCCATGGAAAGGTGTTTACTAATTTATGGTTCACAACAGGAAGCTATCAGAAGGCTCACATCCTACCCTGCCTGATTAATGGATATTATAAAAACACTCATTCATGGTTTCTTATGTTGCCCTTAGGGTAACAGTTTTGTTACTGAAATGCAGATCGTAGCGTATGATCTTATGTATTTGGATGACTGTATATATTCATGTAATTATCACTCTAGTGAAAACACGGCAAATGTCCATTACCCTAGAGAGTTCCCTCCTAACTCCCTCTGGTTGATTCTCACACCATAGGCAAAAACACTGCACATCTCTATTATCACAGATAACTTTTGTCTGTTTTTTTAATTTTTATACATGCAATGGTGCAGCATATACTTTTTTATCTGCTTCTTTCACTTAGCATAACCTTTAAAAAATTAATCCATGATGTAGCATTAATAGTTATATTTTTAAAAATTGCTAAGTCTTGTATGGATATGTAACATTTTATCCATTTTCCTATTAATGAATATTTGAGATTCGGTTTTTACTAAAAAAAAAAAACCTGTGTGAACACACTTCCAGAGTAGTTACAATGGTTCCCTTCCCTTATGCTTTGATGCCATCAGAATTTAAAATTTTAGACAATGTTAATGGGTATTAAATGTATATAATTATAGTTTTATTTGCATTTCTCTTTTGACTAATAATATTAAGTATTATTATATGTTTACTGATATATCTCATTTTGTGAAATAAATGTTAAATCTTTTGTTCAACTTTTTTGGGTTGTTTTCTCATAATGTTACAGTTCTTTATATATTTTGGAGATATATGTATTGTGACTATCTTCTTAATTCATATTATGTACACACATATATATGCATGTGCACACACATATAATCATAAAACATATGTATGTATATTTTAAAAAAAATTCTGTGTTACTGGAAATCCAACCCAGGGTGTTGTGCATGCTAAGCAGGCATTCCTCCACTAAGCAAAACCCCTAGTCCTTTCTTTCCTATTAATGGTATTTAAAAAAAAATATTTAAAAACAATTTCCAACAGAGATAAAAGTATCAAGCACAGTACAGTCAAAGACTCATATGCCTTTTATATAGATTCACTGATGTGGGTGCTTTTTGATCAGCCAAAGTTTTAATTTCATGGATTTCATTCAGCTTGTCATTAGATTAGTGCTTTCTGTATATTAAAGAATCCTTCCCCAAACAAATCTTCAAAAAAAAAAAGCACAACTTTCCTGTGTTTCCTTCTACATCTTTATAGTCTCAGTTTTTACATTTAGCTTTGATCTATACCAAATTAATTTGTCTGTATTGTATGGTTGAGGTGTGGAGTTATTTTCTTTCTGTATGTTTATCAAGTTGTCCCAGAATCATTTATGAATATTTTCCTTAGTGAAGTGCCTTGAAAACCAATTGATCACATTGCATTAGTCCATTTTTTATTGCTATAATGAAACACCCAAGCCTAGGTGTTATGGTTTACATATGAGGTGATCCCCAAAAGCTCACCTGGTTGAGACAATGCTAGAAAGTTTAGAGGTGAAATGATTGGGTTATGAGTACCTTAACCTAATCAGTGCTTTTATCCCCTGATTGGGATTAACTTGGTAGTAACTAGGCAGCTGGGGTGTGGCTGGAGGAGGTGGGGCATTGGGGCATGCCCTTGAGTTTATATTCTGTCCTTGGTGAGAGGAGGAGTCTCTCTCTGCTTCCTGGTTCATGGCACCAGCTGCTCTCCTCTGACACACACTTCCACCATGATTGTCTACCTCACCTTGGGGCCTGAGTAATGGAGTTGGCCATCTATGGACTAAGACCTCCAAAAACATGAGTCCCAAATAAACTTTTCCTCCTTAAAATTGTTTTTGTCAGGTCTTTATTTCAGCAGTGAACAAAGCACACTAAAACACTAGATAAATTTACAAAGAAAAGAGGCTTCTTTGCTTACAATTACAGAGACTCAAGGGCGTAGGCCTGGCATCCGCTCAGTTTTGGCGAGGAAGCCATGGTATATGGCATCACAATGCTGGGAGCATGTATTGGAGGAGATTATATCTTGAGAAAGGAAGTCAGTGGACATTTCAGAGGTTGGGTTCACTCTTATAAGAACTTCCTCCCACTTTTTTTAAAAAAAATAAATGTTTAGCATTTGCTTTATCAGCCCAGTGATGATGGCATTTCAATTTTATTTTATTTGAATCTTTGTGGCATAGACTTTGTGTCCTTAATTCATTTCCTGCATAAAGGTCAATTTTTGGCTTTGTTTTT
>PVKS010026659.1:0-28390 GCA_004027875.1 Aplodontia rufa
GGTGGGGATAGGGATATAGCTCAGTGGTAGAGCATCCCTTCATTCAATCCTCGGTACCAGAAAAGAAGAAAATAACTGAATATGTGTGCATGTTCATAATAAATAAGAATTAGTTGTAAGTATAGTATAACTAAAGAAAGTGGGGAGTCTAACACAACTGGGTTTAAATGCCAGCCTAATACCTTGGGGAGATAATGTAACCTTTCTGTAAGTCTCAGCTTAGTGGAATTACTGAGGACTAAATAAGCCATTGTGTGGCCTGGCACATACTGAGTTTTCAATAAATGGACATTATTATTTTACTGTTATTTAATAAAATAAGGTACTAAGATAATAAATTTTTCTTATTAAAAACTCATGGTTAGGGGCTGGGCATGTAGCTCAGTGATATAGCACTTAGCTAGCATGTGTTGGGCCCTGGGTTGTTTGTTGCCCCATCACTGTTTATTTTTTTTTTTATTTTTATTTTTTAAATCAATTTTATTTATTTTTTCATTTAGCCTTTGTTTATCTGACATTTAGTTGTATCTGTGGTGCTTGGGTTTGAATTTGGGTCCTTGCACGTGCCAGGCATGTACTTTAACTGCTGAGTCACTGCTCCACCCTTGAAACTACAAGATTTATTTTCCAAGAAAGCATCATCTCTTGGAATTATTGCTCTAATCTACTATCAGGTACTCATGTTTATTTTCTTGCTTTCCTGCATTGCCCACTCAGCAATTAGAGCACTATCTAAAAATGTTAATAACCTAATAAGACATCAGATCATCTTCTTTCCTTCCTTAAACCTTCTCCTTTTGCTCTCCATCCATTGACTGCCCATTGGATTCCAAGGAAAATCTGCACTTGCTGTGTCTACGAAGTCTTCGTGCCGTTTGTCTGACCACCTCTCTCACTACCTTGCTTCCTAGACCTTCACAGCACTGGCTGCTCTTAGTTCTTAGAACGTTGTAAGGCCTCGGGTCTGTAGTATTTTCTGATAACTCTTAATTGGATGATTTGTTTTATTGTTCACATATGAGATCACATCCAAACTGAGTGATAGTCCTCTTCCTTGCTACCTCATGATTGCAAACCACTGAACTAAATGAGTTTGATTTGTCATCAGTTGTGACCTCTTTTTACAACCTGGGTACTCTAATATGGATTTTGTGATCGTCATTTGAAGATCATGTTTTTTGGACTCCAAGTTTTTGGAGCTGTACTAATTAGTCTAGAGTCATGACTGTACCATTTACTACTGACTATAAACTGTGCACAAGTGATTTGACCTCAGTAAGCCTACAGTTACTCATCCCTAAGATGGAGGAACATAATTTCTAAGTCACAAATCTATTTTGCGTCCGGTCCTGCCGGCAGGGACCGGACAAAGCATTAAACTAGACCCATTTGCTCTTAAGTTCTCCAAGCACTTTATTTCTCTCTTTACCTTGGCTAAAGGCCTCCAGGCGCTTCCCGCCTTCCCTCTCTTTGAGTCAAGGCTATTCACATTTAGAGTCCTCGTTTCTATTGCCATACCAGAGTCCTTATTTCTGCAGCCGAGACTCTTACTGCCTGCATCTTCTACTGCTGCTGATCTCTCCGTCACTGCTTCTGCTGCTTCTCTGACTCTCTCAGGCAGCAGGTGGTCATCTCTCTGCTTTCCTCCTGACTGCTGCTTGCTTCTTCTCTGACTGCTTCGGGACAGGGCTGCTTGCTTGCTTGCTTGCTTGCTTGCTTGCTTGCTCTACCTGACTAGTCGCTACTCTCTTTATCCATTACAACAGCCAATAGGGGTACAGTACAAACACGTTTATCCAATTGTACAAATGAGTGACCAAATAGCTTAGTCATGCGTCAGGCATTACGTCACTAAGGAAGATACAAGCCAGCTGGGTCAGAGTTGTTTACCACCAATTCTTTTACAAGCCAGCTGGGCCTCATGTTGGGGGAATCCCCAACAATTTTGGGAACTGAATAATAAGATGGTGAATCAGTACTTAGACGAGGTCCTATCTACACCCCAACCCAAAGCCTGGCAGCGATAGATTTTTTTCTCTGTCCTTGACATGTCATGCACATGCTTCAATCTCCTTTTACTGTGAAAGTCAAACATTTTATAATATATGATATATACACAAAGCATAACTGTTGTATATATGCACAAACATGTGTACCTCTGTATATACCCACATATTTTCCAAGTTTTACAAAACTTCTCTAACAAGTAGTATTTCCTCAGTTTTGAATGAAGGAACAGCCTGTGTGAGAATGATTTGCTCTGAGCCACACGTCTTTAAACTACAAATCCAACTGTCTTGACCCAGTCCAGGAGCTTCCTGCTGTACATTTTGCCTCTTGACTTTTAAGTGAAAGACAGTATTGAGGCACTAGTCAGTGAGAGTCTGGGAAATAAAGCTGAATGTATTTTACTTTGTCTTGACCTAAAGAATTTCACCCCTTAGATTCAAAGTCAAAACTCTGCGGGAAACGTTAAGGAGAGTAGCTTTGGAGAGGCGGCCACTAGGTGGCAGTGGCGCACACCCACAGCGGAGGTGATCTGCGGCCATGAGCCAGCCCCAGGGCTGGAGATGGTGTATAACCTTGTGCACCATTCTGCCTCCTATCAGCATCGAATCACATTGAAAGAGCAAGGCTCTGGTGTTTTGGTGCAGAACATTAATAACATAAGTGGATGAAAACCTGAGAACTGAAAATGCCACCTTAGCCTCAAGCCCCAAGCATGAAACCTGTTGACGGGATTCTAAGTCTACTAAGGCCTACAGACAAGATTAACTGTTCTGGGCCACCTGGGGATCACTTTCCTACACCCCTTGTGATTTTATTTTGAAATAAAAATAAGCCATATAGTAAAACAAGGGTTTTCACTGTTTGGAAATGTATTCTTCCTTTGAGCAGGTGTTTCCCTTCCTTCCCTTCCTTGAATTCAGACCTGTCATGCCTTGTCAAATACCAATTAGTACAGCTGAGACAGGGGCCTGCAAACATTCTGTAGGAACATGCGTGTATGTACTGGGTCTTGACAAACGCCTTCATCTGCTGGGTGTAATGGCACATCGTGGGGCTGGGAAAGCTGAGGCAGGAGGATTGCAAATTTGAGACCAGCTTCAGCAACTCAGTGAGACCCGAGGCAACTTAACAAGATCCTGTCTCCAAAAAAAAAAAAAAAAAGAAAGAAAGAATAAAAGGGCTAGGTATGTGGTTCAGTAGTTGAGTGCCTTGGATTCAATTCCCAGCACAAAACAAACAAGCAAACACAAAATATCAACAAAGAAATGAACAGAAAAGGCCTTCTCCTTCACTTCTCTCCTTCCTCTATCTCAAAGGTGTAGCTTTCCTATACTCACTTTTGTGGGAGGCAGCAACTTGCTGGCAGAACTTTTTTAACCACAGTTAGATTGCTTTCTGATTCTCATTTAAGGCTCCCCCTCCTGGCCTTACCAACAAAATAACTGGCCAACATTTGGGATTGTTGGGTTTGGCAAATTTCAATTAATATAGCTCAAAGTTCCAGACTGCTAAATGACAGGAGCTTCTTTGGGCAATTTTTGTATGTTATGATAAAAGGAGCCCATTACCAAATACACTTGGGGAAGGCTGTGCTGATGTAGCAGGTGCTTTGTGTTGTCGCTTCTCTCTTCAAAAAACCATTATTTTGCTCTTATTCAAGGATGACCTCTAAGAAGGAGATTTAGTATGAGTGACAACAGAAATACCACTCCTTCACTTTTATTTATTTATTTTTCTCAGAAAACTTGGTAGGGTCTCCCAGGACATGAGGGCTTCTCTGAGTGTGCTGTAAGAAAGGGGCCTGATTGCTTACTGTATTATTGTTCTATTGCCGTATAATAAACCACCTCAATGGTGAAGTGTAAACTGGGATTTGAAAGATCAAAGTGGATTAAGAGACAGCATGGAGTGGGCAAGGGCATCCAGTCTTCAGGGACTTATGTGAGAAGGTGGGTGGGGAAGAGAATCAGCCCACTGTGACTTAGAGAGTCCACATGATTTACAAATAAACCACAAGGTGGAAGGTAAAAACAACAGGAACTGGAAAAGACTTGCCCATCAACACACTAAAGAATTTTAATTTTTTTTTATTCAATGGACATGGTCTTACAGTTAGGAGGGATTCATCATCAAACAATTAAGAACAGCAGTGTAATGACACAAGAAGCCAATATTGGTGCGAGACCATGGTTCCCCGTCTTTGGGTTCCCCATGGTTCCATGTTTCACTTTACTTAAGCCCCAACTTAATTGGACTTCTCATGGAAGTTGGAAGTTCCCTCGGATTAGGTTCACCCATACTACCTCTCTCTGGTCACCTTGATGTCCTTCCTATTCCCTTCCCCCACTCCCTACCTTCCCCAGGTGTTAGGGTCTAATCTTTGCTTTATCAGCTGCCCTGGATCTTGTTGCTGTTTGCATAAGCTCCTTCGGGAGGCGCTGCTAGATTGTATATTGTTAAGCTTGAAAAACAGGGTGTCGAAACAGGCTTCAGATGTTTCGCATTGGTATCACCTGCCAATTATTCTAGATCCTTCAAGTGGTGCGCGTAGAGGCTTACTGATCAAACGTGTGCCTCCGAAATCCAGGTGTGGCAATGAGCGAGCTCATGTAGAGAGGCCTCGAGGGGGCGGGGTGAAGGCCTTTAAAAAAGAGGCTCCAGCCAGCAGTAGGGAGCTCTTGCACTTTCTGCCGGCTGTGCTGTCCCCGCTCTTTCGGAGAGAGCTCTCATACTTTGCTGCTGGACGTGGTGTCCCTGCTCCTTTGGAAGATAAGCTCTTGTCAGCAGTCAAACCAGCCTTCAGAACTGTGAGAAATTGCTGTTTATGTTTTTTCTGAAATAGTCTTGTAGCGTTGCCTTGACTTGTTTGAGATTACTTAACGTTAGGCATTTTTGTCGTAGCAGTACAAATGAACGTTGCCTTGAAAGAGATGTAAAGTATGGATATATAAAAAGGAGAAGTAAAGTTTGGACAAAGACCATTTCTGTGGTTTTTCTCATCCCCAGCCTGTCCCCCAGGTCGGAACCCAGCTGGACCCGGACACCCAGGAATCTTAGCACAGTTCCTCATGGTCATGTAAGAATTCATAATGTTGAGTTAATTGTTAGGTTAGCCATCTAACAATCTGTTTCTGATTATATTCTAGCTTCCACAAGTGAGAGAAAACATTCAGCCCTTGAGTCTCTGAGATTGGGATACTTCACTTGGCAAATTTTTTTTCCATCTCCATCCATTTGGCTGCAAATGCCATAATATAATTTTCTCTAATAGCCAAGTAGTATTCCATTGTATATATGTACCACAGTTTTTGGATCCATTCATCAAGTGAGGGGCATCTGGGTTGGTTCCTTAATTTAGCTATAGTAAGTTGGGCTGCTATAGACATTGATGAAGCTGTATCTCTATAGTAAGCCAATTCTAGCTCTTTGGGGAAGACACCCAGGAGTGGGATAGTTGGGTCATAAGGTGGTTCCAGCCCTAATTTTTTGAGGAGTCTCCACACTGCTTTCCAGAGTGGCTGTACCAGTTTACAGTCCCACCAGCAATGTAACAGTGTTCCTCTTTCCTCACAGCCCCTCTAGCACCTGTCATTGTTTGTTGTTGGGGACTGAGGTCAACATGATGCCTGGCCGGATGCCAGAGAAAAGAATTGGTGGTAAACAACTCTGTAAGAGGCCCAGCTGGCTTGCAAAAAGAATTAGTGGTAAACTCTAAGAGGCACAGCTGGCTTGTAATTAGCAAACTGTCTGACGGCATGACTAAGCTATTTGGCCGCTCATTTGTTACAATTGGTTGAATGTGTTTGCACTTTATCCCTATTGGTTGTTGTAACAGATAAATACCGGGTGTGCAGGGAAAAAGTGTAGCCACTAGTCAGAGAAGCAGCAGCGGCAGAGACAGAGAGCAGCAGAGGAGGCAGAAAAAGAAAACCTAACATGCAGGCAGTAAGAGAGGAAGAAAAGCCTCTGCAGTAGAAATAGGGACTCTAAAGAGAAAATGTGAATAGCCTTGACTCTAAATGTAAAAAGCCTTGCCTCTAGCGAAGAGGAAGGAGATGTATGTAAAGGCCTTGCCTCTAAAAGAGAAGGCGGAGAAGGAAGCGCTTGGAGGCTTTTAGCCACAGTAGAGGGAGAAAGGAAGCGCTTGGAGAACTTGGGGCCAGTGGGTCTACTTCATTCCCAGTCAATGAGAGCTGTCTGGTTCCTGCCGGCTGGGACCGGACAGTTTGTATTCTTCATTTTTTGCCACTCTGACCAGAGTGAGGTGAAATCTCAGTGAAGTTTTGATTTGCATTTCTCTTATTGGTAGTGATATAGAGTATTTTCTCATATGATTATAGGCTTTTTGGACTTCCTTTGTTGAGAAATTTCTTTTTAGTTCCATAGCCCATTCATTAATTGGGTTATTAGTGGTTTTGGTATTTAATTTTTGAGTTCTTTGTATGAATTTTAATTTTATTCTGTAACCCGCACAAAGCCACATAAAGATTTGGAGAAATGACAGGATCTGGTTTTGGTTTTGTAAAGGTCCTTTCCTACCATGTGGGCGCTAGAACTCTGCTTAGGGTGGTCAGAGGGAAAGACAACAATTTGGAGGTGATTGTTATGACTAAGAGAAAAAGCAATGAGCCCTTGAATTAGGACATTGGCAGTAGGAATGGGGTAGAAAGAGAGGATCTGAGTGATATTTAAGGTGATGCATGAATTAATACATGTAAAGCCCTTGAAATGAGGCCTGAAATAAAGAAGCACTCAAAGATTGTAATCTACTACTGCACTTCTTGTTTGTTTCTTAGGGACTTGATTTTCTGAGTCACTGGTTGTGTGAATGAAGAAAAGTATGTCTAAGAAGGCACTCTTTGGATTTGGTGCCTAGGAGCAGTTGGTACTATTTTCCGGTGAGGTAATAAAAGGAGAAGCAAGTTTGAAGAGATATGAGAACATATACGTTCAATTGAGAACCTGTGAATTTTTAGGTGTTGCTGCAGTCCCATAGAAATTTTAATACATTTTTGGAAATATGGATCTGGAGCACAGGAGCAAGTTCTGGCTTGACCTAAGGATTTGGTCATCAGTACCGGATGCCAACAACAGTTGTATGGAGCACATTTCATTAATTGAATATTTTAGGACACTCCTCATTCTTTTCATTGCTCCTTCTATACTTTATTCTCTTAGCAGTGCTTTGCAAACATACTTTTAATATATCTCTTAAAATGATATTATTTAGAAGGAATGTTGGCATAATTTAAACCTTAACATGTTCGAATAGAACTAGTCTTAAAGTCTATTTTAGTAGAATTTCATTGCCATTTGTCAAGGGAAAAACCAACCCTAGGTTTTCTGTTTTTTATTTTAATGAATTATTATATTCCAGGTTCTGATTACTTTGATAACATTGTTGTGGATTTAAGGTGGTTATACTGAGCTATTGCTTTTGCTTTGTTGGTATTGTGCTTTGCTAAAGAAATTCTATACGAGCTAATCAATCAAGCGTCACTGGAACTAAAGCTAGGTATGGATAGATTAGGTATCAGCAAGTCTAAGAGTTTTCAAAAATCTTTGATTCAAAATGTAAGGCCTACCACTAGGTCAGGTAGAAGGAAGAGAATTTGTCTCTGGTTTGGAATAAGTGAGTAGGTAGAATTGGCAAATATATGACATAAATATTGCAATCCTCCCTTTCATATCTAGGGTAGACAAGACAGATCCTACACACTTAATCATAAGATTCTCCCCAAATTTTATAGATAGCCTCCAAACCTGTTGCTAGGGTTCAAATGTGTTAAATGTGTTCACTAAAGTTCATGAATTGGAAATTCTCATGCAATAGTATTGAGTGGTGGGGACCAATAAGAGATGAATACACAATATCCTTATTGTGAGAGGGGGGGTAGTTGTGAGAGAAAATTTGTTATGAAAGTGAGTTCATCTGTTATTGCTCTCATTTTCATCTGCTCTTGCCCTTCTCCCTTCTGCCATGAGATGACACAGGAATATAAAGGCCCTTGCCAGATCTCAGCACCATCCTTTTAGATTTCTCAGTCTTAAGAACCATGAGTCAAATAAATTTTTTTCTTTATAAACTTCACAGCCTTGGGCATTTTGTTATAGCAGCAGAAAGAACTAAGACACCTTTTTAAAAACATTCCCTAATAGTCACCAACTGATCAGTAAATTCTTATAATCAAACCAATGTTCCACTCCATCAAAGGTAATATTTTCATAAGCTTCTCATCAACTGTTTTATTTTAATATTTATCCCTAGCAACACATGAGTGAAAATTATTTTCAGGGTTGTTATATTTCACTGTCAGAGAAAATTAGAAAACAATCTGAAGTGACACTTGTCCTATTGGTCAGTCTATTTTTCTTGATGCATTTTCCAGATGCTTAGAGGAAGACAAAATAAAATCAATCTAATAATTTTCCAAGGATATGACCCCTGAAATACATAAAATTTGGGAATAAGATTAATAAAGCTAGTGTGATAAAGTAGAAATGTTTAGGAAAAATGAAAGTTATGCTGAAACTTTCAACAAATAATACAAACCCAAAGTAGGGTGTGGGAAAGGCTTAACAGATGTTATTGAGGAAAAAGCACAGCTAATGGTTAACTTAACAAACTGATGTCTTTAAGGACACTGTTGGTAGAGGTGGTGCTGTACAAAGCCAGTTGTGATTCAATAGTATCTTTATCAAACCATTTTTTTGAAATGATTTAGTTAAATAAAATTGAACAGTTTCTTACAGGACCTCTCAGAACATTAAATATATCAAACCACATTGTAAATCTAGAAGCGGAACATTTTCTAAGCTTGTTTAATCCTGACCTGTTCTCCCTATAGAGAAAAATGTGCCACTTGTGGGGCAAACTCTTGGAAATGATAATCTAGATATTTTATTTTGCTTCAAGTTCATTTTCAGCTCCTTGTATGGTAGATGGATGTGGTAGGCTACACTTAATTCTCTCCCATCTTACCACAGATAAAGACTGAAGATGATTCCATTACATTTTATATTGATTAGGCTATTTACTTATCACAGCTATTTATCATTATTCTATTAATTATCCCATTTTTATGAATGGGGAAATTAAACCAAGGGTGGGTTTGTGACACAGCAAAAGTCACACAGCTATCAAGGAGCAGAACTAGGACTCAAGTCTGGAAAGTCGGTGTCTAAGGTCTGTATACAGCCCTGCAACATCTGGAAAAGAGCTTCCCGTGCTTCTGGGGTGACTGCCACATTCAGCCACCCTAAGGAAACTGAAGGGGTAGCAGTGTCACATGTGACATAGCAGGAGATACTGTGCAGAGAATGAGGACATGGTAGTGGCAAAACACCTGTAGTTATCCTTAAGCTTAACATCAAATTGCCAGTGATTAAGGTTTTCAGACATCTGTATGAGAACTACTGTTGCTCGTAGTGTGGAAAAGAATGCTAGAAATATTACTGGGGTGTGAATAAAAAAGAGCAGAACCTTGTAAGAGGCATGTTCAAGTAACAGCAATCCACAGACACTCGGGAATCCTCAGTATATTAACTAACAGCTACTAACATTTTGGCCTTTTTGTTTTTCAGACACCTTTCTGTAGAAAAGTAAAGCCATTCTGAATTACATAGTCTGTTTTAGCCAAGGAACAGAATGTATGTTCCAGGCAAGGGGATTTTTTCTAACTGCCAATAATATTTACCAAAAGTTTAGAGGTATATGTGCCTTTTGATTCAGTATATCAGTCCAGAAATTTAAGATAGTTGTGAAGATGTTCAAGAATATTCAGCATAGTTTTTGCTATAATTAAAAATATTGGTTAAAAAAGGCCATGTTCAACATTCACATCTGGTTACAGTATGATAGTGTCTGGATACAGAAAAAAATACATTGCAGTCACCAAAAATGATATTAAAGGATGGACTGTGAGATGTTCATGAGCAATTAGGAGAAATGTAAGTTCTCAAACAGGATGTACAGTTGGTTCTATTGCAAGATACATAGTTAATATATATGATTTTTATAAGCATAGATATACAGTTGGCCCTCTATATCTGGGATTCTGTATCTGTGGATTTCTGAGCACTGTAGTGTAAGAGCTCTACATAAAAATTGCTTTGTATTAGGAATCATAAGTAACCTAGAGTGATTTAAAGAACATGGGAGTATGTATTTAGGTTCTACGTAGATGTTGTCATTTTACATAAGGGACATGAGTATCCGTGAATTTTGGAATCTGTAGGGGGCCTTGGAACCAATCCTAGTGAATACTGAGGGACAACTGCGTAGATGATATATGTAATTTAGTATTAAAGCCCATATTAATTTCCACATTTTCTTTAAAGGAGTGTGGTCCAATAGTGTCTCGTGATGACGTAAATGTTCCGCACTTGTGACCCAACAGTGGCTACTTGCTACATGTGGCTGCTGAGTACTTGACATGTGGCTAGTGTGGTCAAGTCACTGGATTATAATTTAACTTAATTACAACTAGTTTAAATTTACATATATATTTATATGTGTACACACACATATATACACACATAGAGAGAAAATGGCTACCTTGTTGGATTGCACAGTTCTTAAGGGTGCAAGAAATAGTAATATTAGTTTATTCTTTTTTGTGGCTTTGGAACTTCTAATTACTCTGAAATTTTGAAATTTTTAAATACAGAAATTCCACTGTTCCAAAATGAAATTCTGAAAGCAGGATTTCTAGGGTCAGAAAGACAAAGCTATTGAACCCAATAGGCTAGAAAATTGGGGAAAATTTTGAGGATGTTCCAATAAATAATAATCTTTATCCTCATTTCAGCTTTGGAAAATATGAAAAACTAGTGTAAAAACTAAGCAAATGGAGGTAAAATATCACCTTTACTACGGATATTTTGAAAGACGTGGCTGGCATCTATTTGCTGGTGGGCCTCACAGTAATGTACCCTTGTGTGAGAGAGTTAGTGCCCAGAGTCATGGGCAGCACTGGCCCTGGAGGTCCCACTCCCAGGAGGGGCCATTGAAGCCAGGTTTATGCATGTCTGAGGCAGTGGAAAATGCTTTTTTTCTGCACACGGGCCACCTCCCAATAAGAGAAGACAAAGGGAAGGGCTAAAAATGTACAAATGAGCATCTTTTCTTCCCAGTGGACAAAATGTGGGGCAAAAGGAGTTCATAGGTGATATAAAACCAAATCTCCTGCCACAGCAAAGGAGTATTTGAAATGAGAAGGATAATTCTGACTCTGTTTCTCTTCACTTTCAACATCAAGACTATTTAGGGTTCAGGGTGGGAATTAGTTTTCAGATGCATTTCATAGAGTAAATAGGTCCACAAGCAGGCA
This sequence comes from Aplodontia rufa, assembly GCA_004027875.1. Taxonomy (NCBI): domain Eukaryota; kingdom Metazoa; phylum Chordata; class Mammalia; order Rodentia; family Aplodontiidae; genus Aplodontia; species Aplodontia rufa. The sequence goes on from PVKS010026659.1 coordinate 11,343, forward strand.
AAAATACAGCCTTGGCCAAGATTGAATAATTGAAAAATAGATGGATCCCTCTATTTTCACAGATTGCCCATTATTTCTTTGAATTATAGAATTGATTTTTACCAAAAAAATTTACTGTCCATAAAATGAACAATGGTGCCCCCAAAATGTGATCTGACAGCACATAAGCTGCCATTAAAGAAATAAAAGATCCAAATGTAATAGCTATATAAAGTGAAATTTTTTTGTGAACTCAACTTAGGCAAAGATTTCTTGTGCAGAGCACAAAAGCAAGGCATAAACAAGCAAATGAACAGAAAAGAAAGTTGGACTTCACCAAAATTAAAAATGTTTTCCCAAGACCTAGGGAGGCTGAGGCAGGAGGATTGCCAGCCTCAGCAACTTAGCAAGATCCTGTCTCAAATAAAAACAAAGAGGGATGGGATGTTGCCAGTGGTTAGGCATCCCTAGTACAAAAAAAAAAAAATGCTCTTCAAAAGAGTACATTAAGAAAATAAAAAGTCAAACCCCAGGCTGGGAGCAAATATTTTCAAGAGTTTTTGATACAACACATGCATATGGAGTACAAAAAAACTTATAACTTTATTACTTAAAATAATGGGCCAAAGATTTAAATAGAGACTTCTCCAAAGCTCATTCAGGCAAATAAGGATGCATCTCTCTATTCATCAGGAAAATGATATCCAGGACCACAATGAAATACCACAGCATTCCAACTTGGAATGGTTAAAATTAAAAAGGCAGAGAGCATTTAGTACTGAAGGGAATATAGAGAAACTATCTCTCATTAACCTCTGATAGGAATATAAAATGGTACAGTCATGTTAGAAGTCAGTTAATAGTTCTTTGAAAGTTAAATGCACCTTTACATAAATATTCACTTACCCAGATAATTACCCAGGAGAAATGAAAACATGTGGCTCATGCAATGGCTTGTATCCAAATATAGCAAATTTGTCCATAATAGTCCAAAAATAGAAATATCCCAAAGTGTATTTAATGATGAACAGATGAACAAAATGTGGCATTGGACTATGGATACAACTCAGGGGTAAAGTGCCTGCCTATAATGCACAAGGTCCTGGGTTTGATCCCCAGTAATGATGAATAAATAAGATCTGCATGTGGAATGCTATCCAGCTATAAAAGGAATAAAACAGTGATATGCACAGTAGCATTGACGGATCTGAAAAACATTGTGCTGAGTTAAGAAAACAAGACCAAAAAAGACTACTTTTTTTTTATTCCATATATATGAAATTTCTGGAGAATGTAAAGGCAAAACTACCATCATAAAAAGTAATCTGTTGATTTCATAGTTAAAAGTGATAGCTACAGTGGTTGCATGGGCCAGAGATGGCAGTAGGGTTTGAAGGAACAGGGGTATTTAAGAACTGCAGTGGTTTGAATGTTTTGTTCCCTTCAAAATTTGTGTTGAAATCTAATTAATCCCGAGTGCAATAGTATTAAGAATGGTGTCTTTAGGAGTGATTGGGTCATGAAGACGCTGCCCTCATGAATGGATGAATATCTTAGAAAAGGATTTCAGGGGGTGACTTTACCCCTTCTGTCCCTTCCACCATGTGAGGGCACAGCATGTGTCTTCTGTGCAGCAATGAGGGGCCATCTTGAAAGCAGAGAGCAGCCTTCACCAAACCCCAAACCTGCCAGAGCCGTGACCTTGGACTTCCCAGCCTCTGGGACTGGGAGAAATAAATTTATTTATAAACTATCCAGTCTCAGGCATTTTGTTGTTGCAGCACAAGCAGACAGAGACAAGAACTTTTCAGGCAAAGCAAGTGTGCTAAAATTCCATACACATTTATGAAAACTCGCTGAAGTACTCATTTGAAATGGATGGATATTATAGTATTCTCGATAATAATGCTATTTTTTAAGCTACCACAAGTTTTGGTGTTCCCTCTCCATGATGCTGGCATTGGTTTCCTCAACTGTACTGTTACTGTGCTTTTCCAATCTATTCTACACACAGCAACCAGAACAATATTTAAAAAACGTTAAGTTACTTATTTTTGCTTTAAAGTATCTAATTGCTTTTCATTGGCTTAAAAGAAAACTCAGACTTCTTACCATGGCTTGCAAGGATATCTACGATTTAGCTCCCCGACTCCTGACTCAGTTTTCTCATTACTGTGTAGTAATATCGGGCTCTAATTGTTTCTCAAACACTTAAAGCATTTTCCTGCCTTTGGACCTTTGCACTTACTATTTCTTCCTTCTGGGATGTTCTGCCACCAGAGAGTATCAGGTCTGGGCTCCTCTTTTCTCTCAGTTCAAACACCTTCCTGTGAAACCTTCCCTAATCACCATTCTCAATGATCTTGCACCATAAAATCTGTCTCTGTTTTAAGTGTCTATTCCAGTATATGCCACATAAAAAAAGTTAAAGGTTTAAATCTCAATTATAGTGCATTTCCTGGGCTCAGCAGGTGCTCCTACTTTCCTTTGTGTAGGCAAATGCATTCATCTGGGAGCTTGTTGGAATGGGAACGTCCAACAGGGTCTCTAGTTTGGCAGGGCCTCCCTGCATGTGGCCTCTCAGGAAGGTGGCTTGAGCTTCCTCTTGGCACAGTGGCCATATTTCAAGAGAATATCCTCTCATGGCCTGGTTGGAAAAGCCTAGAAAGTCACTTTAGCTGCAGTCTTTTGGTCAAACTATGTCACAAAGGCTGTCCAGGTTCAAAGGGAAGAGCATTGCTTGCTGAGAGAAGCAAGATGGACATAGAAGTATGGGAGTAATTACTAGCCACTAAATTTTCAGGCAATCCGGCATCGTCTTGACTGTGTTTTTTTTCTCCATTTTTTTCCTCACTCTCTAATATTATGTTGTAAGTTTACATGTTTAGTGTTTTATTGTCATCTTCTCCCACTGGACTTAAGCTCTGTGAGAACTTAGCCTTTATCTAACTTGCTCACCAATATATCCCCAGTACCTCAAATAGTGCTAGCACAGCTCTAATGCTAATGGGGATTTGCAATCATGTCTGTGATTGTCATATGGTAAAGTATTATAAATCAGTCTTTTTGAGAAAGAAAGAATAAAACTAAATACATTTTATTTACATTTCTGGGCTTAATTACTATAATACTGAATAAAATAAAAATTATATGATAAACCAATTTACTATTCTCCTGTGTGTTCAGAGGTTGAAGAGCCTGGCTCATTAACTTTGGTTAACTTAATATCACCCCTAAGTCTCACGAAGATTACTAAATCTTTCTCAGATGACTTATAAGGTTTTAGCCTTATTAGGATAATTAGTTCCTTTTATTTTGAATGAATATGCTTATTACCGATTCTTTCATTAATGTTAAGTTCATTATCCTTTTTTTTTTTTTTTTTTAAAGAGAGGGACAGTGAGAGAGAGAGAGACAGAGAAAGGGAGAAACAACTTTATTTAGTTTTTCACATAGCCTTAGTTGCTCTAACACTTAGTTGTGTACATGGTGCTGGGGTTCAAATCTGGGTCCTCATGCTTGCCAGGCAAGCACCGAAACCTCTGAGCCACCGCTCCAGTCCCAAGTTCGTTATCCTTTAAAAGGTATAGAATTTTCTCCCAAAAAGGTAAATAAAATTTTGGCTCTCTGGTTGGTTGGATTCTGGGTGAATGAAATTTTACTCTAGGTTTTAATTCTCTACCTATTTTATACTTACTGTATTTTTCTTTTATCCTTCAATGAATTGATCACCTTTGGCACACGTAATTAAAACCCTTAATTCATACTAGAGTTACTCCTTTCTTTTTATTAAGAGTATATAGAGTTACAAATGAGAGGGAAACATTATCAAACCATCAGTGACCAATGTATATATACACAGTTATCCAGGGGTAATGCCAAAACATGGATGACCACCTTGGGTTTCACTTGTTGCAGTTTCCCCCAAGTTACTCCTTTCTTAAGTTCCAGCCTATGAACATCCAGTGAAGAACACATTATTTTAGACATAGCATGCTTTATTTTAGACATAGCAGTGATGGCAAAGCAGATTTGAATTTGGCCACTAAAGTACAAGGTTGAGCAAGTTTCTCCTGTGAAAAAGAAAAGAATAGGTTGTACTAATCGCTTTTGAACTACTGAGTTTGTTTGATTTGGTTTCAGAGGAGGGTGGGCCGGTCTTTTTCCATGAAGGACCAGATGGTAAATATTTTAGTCTTGGTGGGCAACCCTCTCGGTTGGGACTACTCATGCATCATTGTTGCGTGAAACTTTCTGAAAACAATATATAAACAAGTGAGCATGACTGTGTCCTAGCAAAATCTTATTTACAAAACAGATGGCAGGCTAGGTTTGGTCTTTGGACTATAGTTTATTGATTCCTGGTTTAGGATGTTAGACATGGGTGTGAAGAGCCTGCCCTATGTAACCAAATAACAAGAGTCGGTGAGCTGGAATTGAGTCCTAGGTCTACCAGTTTGGTTTAACTCATGAACATTGAGCATTTACTGTAGGGGTGGAAATGCTATGGCCTATAGTTTTTTAAACTTTTTCTTAAGGAGTTGAGTCATCATAAAATTATAAATGCATATAAAGTAATATGATATGCATGTATTCTTAAATCAGAACTAACCCCACATCACCCACACCCTAGTCTCTCTTGAATCTTCTATATTTTGCCCCTACAAACAATATACTTAGGTTGTGAATTTTCCAGAATTACATGATTGCATAGTATTATTTGGATTCTCAGGGGAGTAAAGAGTATTGCTAAATTGATTGTTTCCCTAGATCCCTCCCTCTTCTCCTTCCCTCCCCCGCCCACTGCCACACATATCTATGGTCACACTAGCTTATGTGTTGCTATGCCTTTGCTGGGTCTAATATGTGCATTTGATTACCTTTCACACAGGCCTGGGTTTAGCTCCAGCTTCCACAAATGAGTGAAAACATTGGACCCTTCACTCTCTGGGTTTGGCTAACTTTGCTCAGCATGATTTCTTCCATTGTATGGCCTATACTTCTACTCTCTCCTTTTGCACCTCTCAGCTATGGGAGATGAAATTAGTTTGTCTTTCCTGAAACACTGCATCAGCGACTGTGAAGGGGGATTAGCATATTAAGATTAGTTTGACTTGGTACTTAGTCTTCAGGGGCGCAGAATCCAGTGCCATTTTCCTGTGTCAAATTATTTAATTCCTCTGAAATTCTTACATAGGAATATTGGCCCTTACCCAGTCATTCCCTCTGAATGATTGTGAGGATCCAACAAGGTAGTGTGGGTGAAAAAATTTTACAGATGGCAAAACATTGAATAAATCTATCTTTATATACTCCCAATATTTGTTTAATAATCATAAGCACCAAAGAGATATATACCAAGCCTGGCATTGTTCCTTAAAATTTAGACAATAACAAGGATGAGGATAAAATCCCTGCAAACTTTCAAGGTTTGTATGAAACCATCAGCAACTGGGATATGAAGAAATCCCATTAAAAATGACTTTATTTTGAGAAATTAGGCCAAACATTTCACTTCCACAAAACTGATGTGTGAATTGTGTTGCCTAAGGTGTCCTGTGTTCTCAAGTCTTACAGCCGCCAGGTGTCAAATCTTTCTGAAATAGTTCCTAAAGGACACTGATCCAAATGCAGTAATAGTAGAAAACATTTTTAATGGAGAGAGCAGTGGGTGGGATCCTTCAGGGGAAACTTTTTGAGAGATCTCCGGGGACTGTAATGCTTTTTGGTTTCAAGTAAGAGGAGCCAATTTGGTCTCACCTAAGGAAAGACAGAATTTGTTTTGAAGAAGCAAGGTCGGCTCTTGGAACTTAAGGGAAATGATCGAAGTCAAACCTCAGGGAACGACTCAAAGTTGAACTGTGGTAAAACCAAGAGACCTCTCTGGGTATCACTTTATTCTGCATGTGATTATATCATGTCTTTCTTGCTCTTTATTAGTCTGGTTGTCTTTATATCCCTGGTCTAGGCTGGCGAAAAGTCAAGCTTCAGCTTCACATTTGTATATCAGAGCCCTTAACTAGCTTGACTCGTGGTTTCAGTTCCAGTCATCCAGAGATGAAACTGTAAGCATCAGATGCCTACTTTGTAGTCAAATGTAGTCAGCATTGCAAACAGATGCCAAGAATGCATCTCAGCAAGTTAACAGGAGGCATATTTCGCTGAGAAAAGGGAAATTGATTTAAGTGTGGGACAGGCACTCCAGAGGATGTCCTCTTCAGGATTCTAATGAAAAATATTTCTTCCCTGATTTCTGTTTGACCAAATGAGGTAATCCTGGCAATGTCAGATTCCAAAGTTTCAGCTAGAGATGTCAGTCTTCCTCATGATTCTCCTCCAACGTCTGTTTCCACAGCCTGTCTCCTCCCTAGTGTGGACTCTTGAGGCCCATCTGTGGGAAGGGTGATCAAGTGCTCTGCCAAGTGTCAGTAAATGGCTAATACAATAACCACTGATTTAACATTCTTCTACCAAAAAATAGCATGTATTCCAGGTTCCCTTGACATTATGAAAATCCTCCAGTGTAGTGAGTTCTTGAATGTTGCACCTTCTGTAATTCTTATCTTTTGACAAGTACCTTAGAAACTTTGGATTGAAAGAGTATTTGTTCTTTTTCAATCAGTTCTGCCCCCGTCTTGCAAACTGCTGGGCACTTAGCAGTGGGCACTTTGCCTCACAAATATTTCTAACCTCTCCCCCAACATGTGTTCATGTCCTATTTTTCTGGAATTTATGAACGTTACCTTACATGGTGAAAGTTTTTTTTCATGAGATCAAATTAAGGATCTTGAGATGGGGAGATTATTCTGGGTTCTCCAAATGGGCCCCATATAATCACAGCACTTCTCATAAAAGGAAGGCAGGAAGAGTGGGAGTCGGACAAGAAGGAAGCGTGATGTTGGAAGCAGAGATTGGTGTGCTTTGAAGATGGAGTGAGGAGCCACAGGTCATGGGATACAGGTGGCCACTAGTAATTTTAAAAATTTCTAGGGAAACGAATCTCTCCTGAAAGCCTCCAAAAGAAGGCAGCCCTGTCTGTTTGGACTTGAGGTCTCCAATTGTATTAGTTTTAGTGACCTAAAGTTGAAAAGTTGCAGGCCAAATCCAGTTTGCATATGTTTTGTTTGACCCGAGTAGTATTTTGAGAAAGAAAAACAAAAATGAGCCAACCTTTAAACATTGGTAGATTTAACATAAAAATCTGTTTCTGATTGCTCTGAAACAAACCACAACCAAGAACCAACCAAACAACCCCACCACCCCCCAGCAATCTCAAAGGACAAGCTTTGCATTTCTTAATGGCACTCATTAGCTGAATCTGCTTCTGCTCCTCCCATTAGCCTGTTAAATGCCATCTCTCCATTCCCCACTGTCTGAGTCTGAATTATCAACATTGCTCTTTATCCTTCTGCAGCAGAGAAATAGCCCACAACACTCACAGCTATAGATAGGCTGGGAGGGGCTGCACATTTTAAGAAAAAAAAAAAAGTTGAAATGTGTAGGACCTTAATGTAAGGTGTTAAGAAGAGGGGAACCTCAGTGCTGGGTGTATTGGGGACTCTATTGTTTTTGCAACTTTCTTGTCCATCTTAAACTATTTGAAGATTAAAAACGAATTTTTCCATCAAAAAAATGAAATGAGGGGCTGGAGCAGTGACTCAGCGGTTTCGGCACTTGCCTGGCAAGCACGAGGGACCAGGTTTAAACCCCAGCACCACGTACAGAACTAAGTGTTGGAGCAACTAAGGCCATGTGAAAAACTAAAGTTGTTTCTCTTTTTCTGTCTCACTGTCCCTCTCTATTAAAAAAAAAAAAAAAAAAGTGATAAAATTACGTGCATGTACAAATATGGTATAATTAATGCCACAATTACATAGAAATTCACCAATAACGAAATTGAATACTTTTTTAAATGAAAGTGGAGAATATTACTATGCAGTAAATTGTAAGCACAACATTTTTACATGGGAGGGTTCCTGCGTCTGTTAAATTCATTGTGCTGCTTGCTGGGCCTCCCCACAGCATGAATTCATGAGCTTCAGATAATTTATCATTTTACAGATGAGGATTCTGAGGTCCAAAGAGGAAAAGTGGCTTCTCCAGGGTTAGAGGACTACTCAGAAAACAGCTGTGGATGCGACCTAGACCTCCCAGGGTACTTCCAGTGAACACTTTTTCCTGCTATCATGGGGACTAATGACAATAATAAGGTTCACATTCTGGAAGGCAGCAGGAATTCCACTTAACTTTCTAGAGTTCTCTACTTGAAAAGCGAAGAAGCACCAAATTCAGAACCACCTGCTTGCTTGCTTTTTCACATTTTATTTTTTACTTCGTTTATATTTCATATCTGGGGCGTAGGGAAAACATTTGACTTTTTTCCAAATACCAAATGTACTTCGGACTTCATCACTTACGTATTAGCAAACTCCAGCTACACAGGAGAACATTTCCATTGAAAGCTGGATGCTTGGGGTTAGGGAGAGTTTGACCTAAGTTCTCATGAGTAGGCCAGAGAAGCTGGGAGTAGGCTCAGCCCTTGCTAATGCTGCTGGGTTAAGGCTGAGTCAGGCATTCTGTGTGGGCTCCCACTCTGTTTCGAGGTGAGGATTAACGGATTAAGTGGATTTGAGAGGTTATGACTGCTTTCAGAATACTAAGCGTTCATAGCCTTGGGTCTAAAGAGCCTTGATGTGGCTGCTCAGAGCTGGCCAGAAGGCCAAGGTCAGGCTGCTAGGAGACTAAACAGGCTCAGAAATGGGCTTGTTGCTGGTCTTTCTCTGGCTTTATCTCTACAAGGCTATTTCCATACTAACAGCTTTCTCTGCAACCTGGAGTAGTGAGGGTCTCAGAGGTACAGTTGTGCATTTTCATCGGCTTAAAACATTGGAGGTCTGAGGGCTAGAAAAGAAAAGTAAAATTAATGATGAGAATAGATACCAATATATTGAGCATTTCCTATATGCTTATGCAGCTTATATATGAAATACAAGAGCAAAGTATTCCCATGTTCTTTGTCTGTTTCATTCATTGCTTACTCTTTGGGTATCACTAAGCTTGAACTCTTTATTATTTTTTTTATAGGGAGAGAGAGAATCAATTTTATTTTTTCATCTGGCTTCTGTTTCTCTGACACTTGTGTATTTGGTGCTGGGGTTCCAACCAGGTCCCCACGTATGCTGTGCAAGTGCTCCAACTGCTGAGCTACTGCTCCAGCCCTTAAGCTTGAATCTTTGACCTGTACGTTTTCATTTTATAGATGAGGACCCTGAGACTCAGAGATAAAACAAGTTGTCCAGGGTCACAAAGTAGTCAGGGAACAGTTATAAATGAAACCCAGGTCCTCATCTAGCTCAGTGCTCTTTTGTCTTTCCTGCTGCTTCTGGGAGTTATGGCAATAGGGAAGGAATAATAAGTGTAATATGATGGAATTCATGTCTATGCTAAATAGGCAGGGGATAGTATATTGACTATTAGCAGAAACTGTAGAGCTGATTGCTGGGTTTAAATCTTAACTCTACCACTTAATAGCTGGGTGATGTGTGCAAGTTATTTAACCTCTCTGAACCTCTATTTTTTCTATAAAATGAAGATAATAGTAAGACACACTTCACAGGGAATTAAATGAATTACTAATGTATTTGTTTGGCTTACAGTAGTGGCTTTATAAATGCTAGTTCTTATTAATAAATAGCTGTAAATATTATCCATATTTTGTCAATGAAGACATAAGTGTTACATAGCAATCCCAATAGCACACAGAAAGGAGTCAATTTTGTGGTTTGGGTTCACATCCCTGCTCTAAATCATCTATTAGCCTTCTGGATTTTCTTAGACCAGTATTTCTAAGATAACATTGGATTAGTGGCAATATCAATCTCACAGCCTTCAAATCTCTCCCCAATCCATGATTTTTCTCAACTTTCATTTTGTTCTTAGGCCTTTGCACAGTCAAAAATCATAACTGTAATAAGAGTTCTTGAAGGCAGGGCAGCTGAGTCTTACGAGAAGCCTACTAATTTAATATGTACTTGATTTGGGAATTTCAAATTGGATGGGAAAAAAAGTCATTTGCAAAGAATAATCCTTGATATCCATTTGCTGGGAAATATATTAGCTATAGAGTGCTTAACTAGATTTCAAAGATTGTAAGGAAGACTTCCTGTTGAGTCTGAGCTGCAGGCAAAGAAGATATGCTAAAAGCTTGCTGAGAATGAATCCTTTTTAATGTAGACTTGGGGGTGAGGAGCGATAGGCATGAAGTATGGAATAGGTGACTTCAAGAAATGACAGAAGGTCCTTTGAAGCAGTTTTTGGTAGTTGTATTTTATGAAACAAAATGAGGCCACTAAAATCCACCAAAATTCTCACTGAATTTTCCAAGTGAACAATGGGCACAGGCAACATTTACAGAAGCATTTTAAAATAGATCTTTAGGGGTTGGGGATTTAGCTCAGTGGCAGAGCGCTTGCCTAGCACGCGCAAGGTCCTGAGTTCAGTCCTCAGCCCTGAAAAAAAAAATAGATCTCTAACAGTGTTTCCAGTAGAATTATGAAAATACACATGAATGTGTCCTCTGTAAGTAGCTCAAGATTGTGGGAAAATCTAAAGCTGTGCCTTTGGTAGATAACATTCTTGGATGTTTCAAAATGGAGGTAAAAAGGAGTTAATGTTTTTAAAAGCAATTTAAAGCATGAAGCATTTTCAGTGTTGACTCTCCTGAACAAAATCATATTTGGGGGAATAGGTAGTTGGGTGAGCCTATAAAATGTGGTTATCTTCTCCAGGCTGACAACTCTTCTTTGCGGGGGAGGTACCAGGCAGAGATTGAATCCAGGAGGGCTTAACCACTGAGTCACATCCCCAGCCCTTTTGATTTTAAGACTGGGTCTATCTCATTTGCTAGGCTATCTTTGAACTTGCTATCCTCCTGGCTGAGCCTTTTGAGGCACTGGGATTACAGACATGCACGACCACTCCCAGCCTTCCAACTCTTTTTAAGAGAATGATTTCACTGAAAAGTTAATTAATTGGCAAGTAAACTAAAGGCAGCCTGCAAAGTTGCCTGAAGTGCTGTCACCTGGACTTCAAGGTTCCTTTTCCACCAATGGAGGGGATTCTGGTCCAGATGGCATAGAGACAGGTGATACAACTCCCAACCCAGGAGGGAATTTACAGGAGGCTGGAAGTTTTTAAATCAAATTTACTTATGTAGTGGACTGCATGGGGGGCAAAATTGTTAGAAAAAAAAATACTTGCTGGCTTTGTGATTGAACAATTTGGGTCCACAGACCTAAGTCAACATATCTTGCTTGGGCTCTAAATTTGAAGTAGAAAGTATTAAGGTGTTTATGTGTATGTGTGTGTTTTAATCCTAAAAATGCTGAATGGTTGTACTGTTTCCCAATCTTCCACCCTTCACAAGTCAACAGCAACCTCTCTGCCAGAAAAAAACCCAGGCAAAGTAAGACTGCTGCCACCACCACCTCTGTGCATTGTCAATAAAATAAGTGGCCCTGGCTCAGGCACCTGTCCTTCCTGACTGTCTCTGTGATTAACGTTGAGACCTGGAGCTCTACAGCACTGAAGAAGCAGTGGCCCTGCTGAGTAGGACTTGTGATCTAACAGGAGGGTGTGCTCCATTTGGTTCCCTCACTTAGTTATTTTGAGACCTCCTTCTCCTAAGACTAGGTTTTCTCAACTACAGGTTTCTAGAGGACCACTGACTTAATTAAAAATGGGAAACATTTACTGTTCATGAATTCATGTTGAATAAAACTTAGAGCCCAGACTTAGGTACACAGGGCTGAGTGGTGAGGGGATTTTGGCCCCAGCACTCTCTCAATTCCTGGAGCTCACTCTTCCAGTTCAGCAGGGATCCCTGGCATCACCTTCCCTGGTCTAGTGGTTGCAGCCTGGGCACAGTGCATACACAGAGAATTCGTATGTCCCGATCCGTCAGAACAGGGGTTGGTAGGCTAAATTATCGATTGTTTTCAGACTTTATTTCACTGAAGGAGAAGTAGCTAGGTCCACGTCCTTGTACAATGCAGTCAGTGCTGTTGCTGTCACTCTTGCCACAGTGACATTCAGTGGCCCCTGAGCACCTGCACAGGGAGTCTGTTAGTACAGCCAGGCACTCTCACGGTCTCAAGTGTACGATTTTTGGATGTGGAGCTTGGTTAGGTCCTCATATACTAGATCTTGAGTTTTGGAAGAAAAGAGTTAGGTCACAGTATTCTGGAAGTTTCTGTTTGGCTCAGTCAAAATGAGACAGGGACTTAAATCCAGCTTGCTGTAATATTTGCTCTCTGAAGATCAGTTTTTCAGATCTTTAGCCACAGGACGCCACCTCATAAAGGGCTTCTGTATCGTACCACTCTTCTGAACTGGGAATTTCAGAGAAAATGGCCTCCTTCCATCTCACTGTGATAATACCACATAGTTAATATGCCTGAAACTATATGACAACTTAGAATTGAATGGCATAACAAGATGTAGAAATAAAGAGATAAATAATATATGATCTTTAGAAATATTTTGTCCTTACTAATATGAAGCTATTGATGATAGGCAAAAACATATAACACTTGGTTTTAATTTTTCAGGGTGTTCCTTTTTTTTTTCTTTTAAAGAAAGAGGGACAGTTAGAGAAGCAATTTTTAGTTTTTCATGTGACTTTCGTTCCTCTGACGCTTAGTTGTGTACGTGGGTGTTGGGGCTTGAACTTGTATCCTCTCTCATGCCAAACAGGTGCAGTAACTGCTGAGCCACTGCTCCAGCCCCTCCTTTTTTTTTAATTTAAATTTTGGTCCGGGATGTAGTTCAGTGGTAGAATCCCTGTCTAACATGCATGAAGTACTACTTTTGCTTCCTAGCACCACAAAAAATTAATTGATATCTAATAATTTTACATATTGTGCACAACGTGATAATTTGAAACATATATACAATGTATTTTGATCAAATCAAAATAATTGGGATTTTCATCTCCTTAAACATTTATTGCTTCTTTGGGTTGGGACCTTAGATCTCCTCTTTCTTTGTTTCTTTGTTCATTGTTAAAGATATAATGTATGATTGTAGACTATAGTCACCTCACTGTGCTGTTGAACTCTAGAATTTATTTCAGGAACATTTTTTTAAATTTTCTATTTATATTTAAAAGAAGAATGAGTCATAAACCCAATTATTGATACTTTGCTTAAAATGTTTGGCAAGTCTTGGTTTTTGTATAGTCTGTTGCCCTTTGGATTTTTATTTGCCTCTGCCTTAAATTCTGTGTATTCAGGGTTATTAATCTAAAAGCATATGATACAATTCCAATATCAGAATATTTAATTGCGCTAATTTTTTCACTCTTCTACTTGTCCAATGAGAAAAAATAATTGGTGTTAAGAGAGGAAAAAAAGGGTTGTTAACTCATTTCCCTAACTGGTCACTAGGTTTATTTTTTCATCAAAAGTACAGTAAACTCTGTAGTAAGGTAAGCTTTGTTAATCAAATTCATTTAATATTAATTAAAACATTTATTAAAATGCAGCCACTTTCAATTTCAGTTGATAGAACTTCTGCCCAGTTAGCCAAATACTACAGAAACATGGCAAAGAAGAACATTGTCCTTCCTTCGCTGATCTATCGTGAAGAAACTGTGAGGATACAAATGACGTAACGTCTTTACCCCTGGCGTTCTCAGCAGCATACAGAGGAAAGTGGGCTGACTCATTTTGGTTCCAACAGTCTGCAGGGATTTATTACTCTCAGGATCCTCGTGTTCAGGTGGACCAAAAGAATGAATTTTATAGTCACCTGTTCTTTTTCTGCATCTTCTGAAAGGCATTTTGGTACTATCCCTGTTTAGGAGGAATGCGTTTATTATTGAATGTGGCTTTTAGAGACTATTGATAATATTCTATAATTAAATATAGATGTATACCCATGACTATTTTTCTGCAATAAGTGAAGTTAGCATAGAAATGCTCTTTTGAAATGCAGAGTTGGTACATGACAGAATCATTCCCTTACATGAGTTTAAGCTGCCCCGAACTTGTTTTACCCAAATCAAATCCAAACCCAAACATTGAAATGATATCGTGGTAACTAACCTTGATCACAACACAGACAGTATTGGCTAAGGGACTCGTGGCTGTTATTTGAAAGAGACAAAATACTGATAGAGACAAAATATTGATAAAGTGGGATTTCATGAAATTTTCCTTGTAGAGATGCTCAGAACACTGACTTCTAGAAAAGCAGAGCTCCTGCCTGGGTGATGCTTTGACAAAGTTGCTCTCCTTCTCCTTTGCAGTGGTGAGGTTGGTCAGCTCAGTGATTTTTTTTTTTTTTTTCAGATCATATTTAGCAACAGTAAAGGAAACAAAAATGCACTGACTTCGACTGAAGCTGTAAAGCAAGCAATTAGAAAACCAAAGCTTTGTAACTATTATCTTGACCCAGTCAAACTGAACCCATTCTCCAAATTTTAATCACATTTAGCTTCAGCAAGCACTTTTTGGCAAAAGACAAACACATCACAGGTCAGAATTTCCTGTGTAATTCTCTAAATGCTGTCCTATATTTTTTAAATATTAAAAATATCATGGAGAATTGCCTTAAAATGAAAGTGATTAGAGCATGGAAAATATCATTAAGTGACTCCTTCATTCTGTTTTAATGATCGTTTGGATTTTAATAAAGAAAATTTTGCACATGAGATTTTTTTTTTCTTTTAGGTTAACTTAAATATGGGCATGTAGTTTTGTTCACATTGATAGAACATTTTAAAAGTCAAGTTAATTCATTTATAAAATCAGGTACTTGGTATTCCTTCTTGTAATATATGCACAAATTTTATCTAAGAAGCCAGTTTGGTGTGCCTGGACTCCCTAGAAAACAGAGGTGGAAAACTCTTCACTGAGAGTCTTAGCTGATTTATTAGAGCCTGCAAAGATGTAATTTTAAAAATAATTATCCCCACTTGACAATTATAGAAAGAGACCTGTGGTATGCTGGCTTAGCTAGGAATCCTAGAGAGGCAAGTCTCAAATTCAGCAATCATACAAAATCATGTGCACCTAGCTCCTGATGGATTTGTTGGGCATTAAAATGTTCTAGGGCTTAAGTTGTGCTTACAATGAACAAGTATTTGAAGAAAGTGGTTGAACCTTGCTCAAACTGCCTGGGCACAACTAGGGTAAAGGATCCTAAAATGTCTTTCAACAGTCAAAGACATAATGCCATAATTTCTCCTTTATCTTGTCAGCTCATGGCTACAGCTTTTATTTTGGTGTCTTTAATTTGTTGAACTTCTGAGTATAAGTAGCTTTGTCTGTGTTGAGGATGGTGGGTTAAAAAGATGACAAATGAACTCCTCAACAAGCAGATGAAGTGTCATGATCAGGGTTCATCTGTATCTCTGGACTTACTGCACTCTTTCCTCAGTCTCCTGCTCCCTTAGCCTGCCTAACTCTAACCCCACTTGCCCACTTAGCAACAGAGCACTACCGTATCTTTACTCTCTAAGTGTGCTGTTCAACTCTTCCTTATGTATATCATGGAGCCAAAACTTCATAGAGAAGGAACGGCTTTCACAGACTGTCCTTCATACCTCTGTGTCAGACACATCTTTTTGTAGCTGTGACCGAAGCAGGAGAGACATATGAAGGGGAGACTTTGCCCTTACCTCGTCCTTGGGCTGCCTTGCCACCTAATCACCCCACTGGACTGTAGTAATTGTTTCTTTGTCTCTATGGTAGACTATAGCAAATTGAAGTCAGGTGCTTGTATTTAACCATGCATATATTCCTGGCATCAAGCAAAAGTCATAAATGGCAGGTGCATTTCAAATGTTGATTAATAAAAGAAAGTGAAAATACAAGTACTTTGTAAGCCATTAGAAGTAGACATACAGGGACAAATAAATACACATCCAAAACCTGAGAATGAACACATAATTAAATTTCATAAGTATTTATTAAATATTACCATCATTAGTATAAGCATAGCTTTAAAATTATACTACTTTTTAAATACAGTTCACTTTTCTAATTTTGTGCATGTATTTTTTACTCAGTTATATTGAGTTTATTCTTTTACTAAAGGTAGAGGCTTTTGTGAGTTTTTCAAATTTTTTATAATATAAGCATTGAAAGCTATACATTTCTAAGCATTGCTTTGGATGCATCTCAACATTTTAACTGTCATTGACTGGTATTACCACTCAGTTAAAAATACTTTATCATTTCTCTTTTGCTTTCTTCTTTGACTCTTGGAAGTGTGTTGCTTAATTTCTGAATTTTCAAGATACTTTTATTATTCCATTATATTTAGAAAACATACTTCATATAATTTCTATTTAAAAGTTTGAAGCATATTTTATAGCCCAATCTATGGATTATCTTGAACAATTGTATGCACTTGCAAAAAATGTGCATTCTGTTTTGGGATGGAATGTTCTAGGTAGGTGTTAAGTTAACCTGATTGATAGTATACTTTGACTCTTCTTGACATTTTCTCATTTTCTATGTGCTTGTTTTTATTAATTATTGAAAAAGGAAGACAAAATTTCAGTAACAGCATATTTAATCTTTATATCTATTGCTTTTTTACATGTACTTTGAAGCTGTTATTAGGTACATACACATTTTGGGTTTTTACATATTCTTGATGAACTGACCATTTTATCATAAAATATTCCTCTTTCTGCATAATAGTGTTTCTTCTCACAAATTCTACTTAATCTGCTAATAGTATAGCCACTCTATTACAAGATATAAATACAGCCACTGTATATCACAAGATATATCTTTTCATTTCTAGTCTTCATATTTAAGATAGTTTATCTAGACAACATACAATTGAGCCTTGCCTTTTTAAAAATCTGGCCTGAGGAGCTGGAGCGGTGGCTCAGCGGTTTCGGCGCTTGCCTGGCAAGCACGAGGACCTGGGTTCAAACCCCAGCACCACGTACACAACTAAGTGTTGGAGCAACTAAGGCCATGTGAAAAACTAAATTAAGTTGTTTCTCTCTTTCTCTGTCTCTCTCACTGTCCCTCTTTCTTAAAAAAAAA
>PVKS010026660.1:0-28390 GCA_004027875.1 Aplodontia rufa
TTTAAAAAAAAAAAAAAAAGTGTTTAGGAGTGATCCCTCTCTATCAGTTTCCTGGAAGAGCTTTAGAGGATCGGTGTTAGTTCTTCTGTGAAGGCTTCGTAGAATTCTGCCGTATATCCATCCGGACCTGGGCTTTTCTTTTTTGGGAGAGCTTTGATTGCTGCTTCAATTTCACTATCTGTGATAGGTTGGTTTAAATTTTCAATGTCTTCCTGTATCAAAGGGGTATGTCATATATGTCCAAGAACACGTCTATGTCCTCCAAGTTATCAAACTTGGCAGAGTATAAATTTTCAAAATAGGTTTTGATAATCTTCTGGATCTTGGATGAATCTGTGGTGATATTCCCATTTTGTTTTTGATTTTGTTGATTTGCTTTCTTTCGTTCTTCCTTTTAGTGAGGTTGGAAAGGGGTTTGTCGATCTTGTTTATTTTTTCAAAGAACCAAATCTTAGTTTTGTTAATACTTTGTATTGTTTTTTTGTTCTCAATGTCATTGATTTAAGCTCTGATTTTGGTAATTTCCAGTCTTCTGTTAGCTTTGGGTTGGATTGTTCCTCTTTTTGTAGTCGTTTGAGTTGAAGCATAAGGCTATTTATCTGGTCTCTTTCTAGATTTTTGATGTATGCACTCAGTGCTATAAATTTATCTCTTAAGAATGCCTTCATCATACTGTCCCAGAGGTTTTGGTAGGTTGTTTCCTCATTCTCATTCAATTCCAAGAATTTCTTAATTTCTGCTCTGATTTCCTCTTTTACCCATCCTTCTTTTAAGAGGGAATTATTCAATTTCCAAGTATTTGAACAGCTTTTGTTGTTTCTCTTGTTGTTGATTGCTAAGATCATAGCATTATGGTCTGACAGAATACATGGGATTATATCCACTTTTTTATATTTGTTAAGATTAAGTTACTATTCATTTGTTTCATACATATTTTTGAGTACCATATTTACTATCCACTATTCACCGCAATGTATTGAGGATACTATGATGATAATAAGCTTTCATCTCTCGGAGCATATTGTCTGATCAGTATGAAAATATTCACAAAACCAAATATGCAAAATAATTAAATAAATGAACAACTACAAGCTGAAAAACTTTTGAAAATTAGAAGACAGAGCACATAACTTTTTAGCCTGGTGCTAACTTACTAATTTTTTTACTTATTAATGTTCAGTAACCAATGTCACTCCAGCCAGTGTGATCATTATGATCACTGCATTAATTTTTCTCAGGTAGGTGCAAGTTCTCTTAGGGCAAGGATTTTTCTTTTGGTCTTTTCATTCTGTCTATACCCCCACCCCCATCTCTGTATCTCTCACCAACACATATACACTCTTAAGTCTGCTTAATGTTAGCATGAACCATACTGAACAGCTTCCTCAACTGGTAGAGTTTACTAATATGCAGCACGCTCCTCCCTGGTCTTAGCAACCCAGTTTTGTCTTTTCCAATGCCCCATCAAGAGCTCCTGTCTCCAGCACATGGGCACCAACTCCAGGGAACAAGACATCTGAGAACATGGAGGTTGCCTTTTATTCTTAGCTTATGGGTCAGGATGGATGGGGAGAATGTGGAAGTAGCATATTGTCCACAACAACTAAAATATCTTTGCCATTTGTGCTAATGGAACCTGGTGTGCTCACAGCAGATGTCTCCAGCAGTCTGCTGGAGTATGGATAAGGCAACTGTCCTGGTCTAATGGATAGAGAACATTAAATGGAGACATAGAATGTTTGGCTTTCAGGGAACTGCTATTTTGTTTTGCTTTTATTTTGTATTACTAATTTTTATTGGTACATTATAATTATACATAATAGTGGGATTCATTGTAACATATCCACACATGTACATAACAAAATTTGATTAAATCACTCCTTTTTCCTCCTTTCTTTTTGCCCTTATCTGCTTACTCTAATGATCTCCCCTCTAGTATCATCATAATTATTTTAGTTAGTATATTATAATTACATATAAGCAGTATTCATTCTAGTATGGTCATATGTATTTAGTCCCACTATTTCTTTATATATAAATTCCATATCTTGAAAAGTAACCTAATATTGCTAGGTTTTGTTTTTCTTATCTGCAATATATTAAGGTTTAAGGATAGATCAATAGGTCCTTTATCTCTTAACCATCTATGTTTGTATGACTCTATTTTAATAACCTATAAAAGGTTATATATGTATCATAGATACAAATTAAGAAATATTTAAGTATTTAGGATAGTCTAAAGAATTACATATGATATCTTTCCCAAGTATTGTACCATGAAAACTTTTTTCTACACAACTTTGAAGTCAAAATTTCCCAAAAGAAAGAATTTTATTTTAATCTGCTATTTTAAACCTAAAACTATATATACATACATACATTATAGCAAGTATATCTCTAAAGCAGCTGAACTTGCAAGTCTAAAATCGATGCGGCAAAGCTGCTTTGCTAAGTTATTCCAATGATATCTATTTGCTTTTAAAGGGGCCTGTGTCTAATGATAGGATTGTAGCACTGAGAAGAATAACAGACTCCATCAGTTCAATAGCATTATCTCACAAATGTGAGCATTCTTATTTCATTTCATCCTTGTGCATCTTGGATTTGGTTTAACTGGAGACTGCCTCACAGGTTTGCAGTCACTATCAGCATAGGATGAAGGTGAACAAGTATTTATTGACTAAATATTTTGTTCAACACTGTGATGGCAATTCCAAAACCAAGAATATCACCCTTTACAGAATTGAAGCTCATGGTTAAGTTGAATAAGGGCAATAAGGGTACCTAATTTGCTAGTGGCTGAACCAGTGTTTGGAATCATCCTTGATAACTTCACCTCCAAGATCCATGATCCAATTACTATGATAGTTATCATTCTAGGACCTATAAACTGTTATACAAAAGGTTCATGATATTCTGAAATTGCCATTAAAATTTTGGTTATATCTTTTTCCCTATCCATACCTAAACCTTCTCTCTCACTCTCCTACTTTCCCTATTTGAATTATCCTCTCTGGACAGAACCTTTAGTTTTGATGAAACTTTCAACATAGTATATGACCCTCAAAGTATTCAAGACCCCTGAATGTTTATTCATATGAATATAATTATTAGTATTATTATGTACAAGCTGTATCATTGAAAAAAATAAGAAAAAATGTACTACATGCTTTAATTAGTGCAGGCTGGATAATGCCCTCCATGCCTCAATCTTAATATTCCAAAGCTACATTTCACATTTGATCTCCCTGACCATGCAAGGAGAGCAGCAGGTTCCAGGTGTCCTCAATTTACTGATGTGGGAAGATGAAGTTTTTCACTATGAGGAATGTCATGCATGCTAAAGACAGGGAAATGGAGCACCAGTTACTGGCTCTTTTGCACACCTTTTATTTTTGTTCATGTTTTGCCAGAATCTGCAACACAATCACACCTAAAGTCAAGGGGTAAAGAAGTATCACATCCTAGGTGGTTGACATAGAAAGTGGAAATGTACACCACACTAGAGTCCCTTCATCATAGTAATGTACAATGTATGGAAAGAAGGATAGAATTGTAAAGGGAAAGTGAAGCTAGAAGAAAGGAATGTGTTTCTCTCCAATTATTAGTATCTACAATTATTAACAAGTTTCTTTACCATCATTAACAATTGTAAGAGTTTTGAACTCAGAGTTTTCTTGCAAATGAACCATAATGAAGGAAGGTATAGCTATTTTAAAATCTCAGGTTGTCATTAGACGTTGGGAACCTTTTTCTGAAAAGGCCGGAAAGTAGAAATCATCTGTGTTGTGAGTCATTCTTCTCTGTCACACAACTCAGCCCTGCAGTCACAGATAGCAGACAAATAAATGGGCATGGTATCAATTAGACCCAAGGACTCACTCATATGGTAGCACATGGCCTGCAATCCCAGCCACTCAGGAGGCTAAGGCAGTAGGATCACTTGAGACCAGGAGTTCAAAGCCTACCTGGGAAACATGCAAATAAAACAAAATGAAAACCAGAAAAAAAAAAAAAAAGCAGAGCAAGAAAAACCCTATATGATCAACATGCGTTGGTTGCTTAGCAACAGCAAAGCTTTTTGTGAGTAAAGGTCAAAATCAAATTTCTCCATTGACTACTCAAAATGGAATTTCAGTGATGAGGCGGACATCTTCAGCAAAATTCCTCTAACCTATATATAATTGCATTCCCAAAAGCTGTGTGACTATTTCTAAATGAATGTGAGGGCATATCATTATTATATGGCGTGAAAATAAGTGTTTAAATTTATATGTTTCAAGATGCCTTGGTTGGATCTAGCAAAATGTCTGAAATAAATACAAAAAATATATTTTCCTTAAGTGACTTTATGTTAACTTTTCATATCTTTTAATTTTTATTTAAGATTTGTGGGCAGCTCATGTCTGCAAGATCGTTATATTCTGAGTACAGACATTCGGAGCAGCACAACAATGTATGTTAAAAGAAATATAGAATCCTCTGGGAAGAGTGAGCTGGCCTGCTTTGTTGAAAATTAAAGCTACTAAAGTTCTGTCCTTATCATTATCAGCTATTGCAAATGGAAAAAAGAGAGCTGAAGGTGACTGAGGTGACTCAAATGATGAGAAGAAAAGTGGAATCTAGAACCCTGGTCTCCCTCCCAAATTAAGCTCCTTTCTGTTTAGAGTGTAAGCATCCCTGAAATGTTCATGGGACATGTGAAGGCATGTATTTAAAAACTGGGCTTCTAGAAATAGGCCATAATGTTGTATTTTGCTTCATTTTTAACTTAGTCCTGTTTACTTGATTAGTGACCTTGGGTCATTTACTATAACTTTAAAAGTTCCAGTTCCCTTATCTGGAAAATTAAAATAATAATAAGACCTACCTGGTAAGGCATTTCTTAATTATTCCTTAGTGTAAACATATTAAAAATCATATTGTATTGCATAACTACATACAAGTATCATTTCTCAATTAAAATGAAATATGGAGCAAAAAATGAAAAATTAGTATGCTAAGGCATATACAATTCTTAGCATAATTGCTGGTATTTAGGAACTGTTTAACAAAGTATAACTATTATTTTTACCATTAGTTTTAGCATTATCATATTCAGTCTTATAAAATAAGATGCATTTTTACCTATTAGGATGGCACAAAAAATAAAAATAATTAAAATGATAGTAAGCATCAGTAAGGATATTGGGAAATTAGAACTTTCCTGCATCGGTGATGAAAATATGAAATCAGGTAATCGCTATGGGAAAGAGTATGGAGGTTCCTCGAGACATTGAGAATAGAACTACCATGATTTCCAGCAAGCCCACACCTGGGGATATATGCCTAAAAGCCGAAACCAAATTTAGCAGAGACATCTGCCCTCCCATGTGCATTGCAGCATTATTCACAGCAACAAAGGTATCAATATAACTCCAATATCCTTCAACAGATAAATGGATAAAGAAAAGAGAGCATACACATACAGTGGTGTGTTCTTCATCCTTAAGAAGGATTTCTTACCATTTGCAATAACACGGAGGAACCTGAAGGACAGTACACTAAGTGCAATAAGCTAATTACACAAGGACAAACACTATGTAATTCCACCTGTGTGAGCTATCTAAAATACACTCACAAAAGCAAAAATGAGAAGTCTGGTTACCTAAAATTTGCAAGAGGGGTAAATGGGAAGCCTCCACTTGATGGGTATAAAATTTCAGTTATACATCATAGAGCCTATAGGGAATGATGCAGTACTGTGCACCCAAAATTATGTTAAGAGGGTGAATTTCATGTTTAGTGTTCTTATGATAAACAATAAAACAGGACCCAAGGAAACTTCCACAGGTGATGGACATGTTTATGATATGGATTGTGGTGATCATCATAGGTATATGCATATGTCAAACCCATCAACTTCTATACATTAAACATATGAAGTTTTATTGCATATGGATCATACATCAATAAAACTTTATTTTTAACACAGCATATATTTGATTTGTTTCTGAATGAACTCTCTGCTCCTCACTTGTAGAAATTACTGCCCCTTGAGTTTATCCGTTAAGTGCACAAGACTCTCTGCTGCCTGGATTTTGAGTTAACATATTTTTTCTAAATAGTGAAGATCTACATTTAAAGGCACCTTGCCTTTGACCGGAGAAGGCAGCGCAGCCCACAGCATTTGTCTAAGGGCTTTCTATGTACGGATAAATGAGCAGCTTTAACATGAATGCTAGCTTTTAAGTTTCTCAACTCAGCATCTTTCATCGACTTTGAATGCTCACCGAGGCAGCAGGCATTCACACCCACGTGCACACAGGCTCACGTGCACACACACAGGCCTCTGAGAATAGACACTGAGTCCTTAAGTCCACTCAGCTGCACAGCGGGCAGCCCTGCCTAAGCTGGAAACATCTGTGGAGCAGTTAATGGACACCATCCGCTTTGCGGCCACCCAGGAGGGTAGAGGAAGCTCCCATTTATTATGCCTTATTCTTGGCTTTTTGTGAATGTGTCTATAAATGTTAAATGAAGACTATTCTGAAAGGAAACATAGTGCTCCTGGCTGGCACACCGAAATAGACACTCACATTTTTCTTTGTTCCAACAATGGTTTCTTCACCTTCCTAGTGCAAAATATAATTGGATTCACAAAGCAAACTTTAAAAGGTGTGGGAAAATCACCATTATGTAGGGATAAAGCAAAGATAGTCTTTTCTCCTCCCTCTGTCTATCTGTCCTATCCTTCCTTCTTTCTTTTCCTTCCTCCAGATCTTTTAGGAATATAGGATAAGAAGATTAAGGCTGGCTGACTGCAGTATTTCTAAACTCTCCATTGCAATGTCTCTACCTGCTTTTTAAAACATAAAACACATTTTTCCTCCTCATAGAATTGTCTGGCTTACTACCCTGAACAATTTTCTGTTCCTTTATTTTGTTGCCAATGTCCCTTCTCCATTTAATATATTACCCCACCCCTTATCCCCAACACCACCTGAATAGATCTTACACATTTTTTAAAAAGAGACAGGGAGAAAGTGAGAGACAGAGAAAGAAACAGTTTTATTCATTTTTTCATCTGGCCTTTGCTTCTTAGACACTACTTAGTTGTGTATGTGGTGCTAGAATTTGAACCCAGGTCCTTGCATGTGCCAGGCAAATGCTCAGAATGCTGATCCATTGCTCCAACCAGATCTTAAACATTTTTAACTGTGGCTGTGAACTGCACAATTAGTCATTAAACCATAGTAAAGTTGTCCTTTAAAATTATTGGAGGAATTAAAATAACTGCCCCAAAGAATTTAGCACTTGTATTTAGAAAGTAGGGCTTTTGATTTGTGCTTAAACTTTGGAGAGACCCACCCTGTACTTTCTTTAAGGGATGAGACAAGTGTTGGTTAGGCCAGGGAGAAATATTAATATGAGTTGCACTCCAAAGAGCCCTAAACCGACTCCCTGAAGGGCCCCTTTCCTAGCTCTCTGTTCTGTGGGAGAGTTGCTTTGTTGATGTGTGCATCCTGCTGCTCACAGCAAACCTGGATGGATCTTGGAGACTCAGTCTGGCATGTCCGTGTGCATGCATGGACCCTTTATGGTGCAGGTTAGGAGGAAATGAAGTGTGAGTCTATAGGAGTCACTCACGCTAAAATAAACTCTGACTTTCCTTCGTCTGCTAAGAGTGCATTTCTCCAGGTCAATTCAGCAGTGTTTTGGAGTTATATTAGTTTGATTTAGACATGTGGCTCTTCCTAGGCCTGGCCAGGTACCAAATGCCTCCTCTTCTAGCCATCTCTAATTTCCCATTTCAGTAGTTATAAGCCTTGCCTACTCCATTTATCAGATGTTTGTGAAGTATAAATATTTGTGAACATATATATGTATCAGCAAATCATAAGCAGGAGTTTCCATATGCCAGACTCATCTTTGTGTCTTCAGTGCACTTGAAATACTGTATAATCCAAATTTTGGATACTTGGTATTTTCTGAATTAATGGAAAAACAAATGTCTCAAAAACTGTAGATTTTTTCCCTCTTCTGGAATGCACCACATGCATGATAATTATTCTTATTAAGGTGCTGTGGTTATATCAAGCATTTTAATACAATGAAGGTTTCACTCAAACCTTGTGGGGATGAAGTCAGGCTGGAGTTCAGACACTGTTCTGAGGGCTTCAGACTGTGACCATCACATCCTCTCCACTGTTACCCGAGCACTCCTTCTCTAAGGGACTGACTCCCTGTGCCCACCAGACTTTGGCTCTACCCACTGTGATTCCATCTTACCTTGTTCTGTGTTTTACTGGAACATGGCCTGCATTGGTCAGTATTCAAAGAACCAGAAGAATAGGAAATGTGAATTAAGTGATTTGTTGCAAGGGATCATTTTACATGATTGTCATGTCTGGCTAGCCATGTCCAAAATCAGAAATGGAGGCATTGCATAAAAGTGGGTTGAAAATCTTAGTCAGGATCTGAAACTGCTGTCCACAGATGGAACTTCTTTTTATACGGAGAAGCCTCAGTGCTCTTCTTAACAGACTTTAATGGGATAAAACAGGCCCATTTGGATTATCTAGGGTAATCTCCCTTTCTTTAAATCAACTAATTATGTATCTTACTGAAATCCACAAAATATCCATACAGCAACCCTACATTAGTGTTTGAGAGAGGAGCTGGGGCTAAAGACTAACTTGGCTCACACAAAAAGGATGGTCCTCACACTGCTTCTGGCCACATTCAGCACCAGATGCTTGGCTTCCCAACTTAATATTAATACTTTTTTTAGAGATAGAGAGAAAAGAAAATCAAATAGAATCAACTTTACTTATTTTTTCGTTTGGCCTTTGATCCTCTGACACCTAGTTGTGTATGTGGTGCTGGAGTTCGAACCCAGATCCTCTTGCATGCCAGGCAAACACTCCAACCACTGAGCCAACATTCCAGCCCCTAGATAGCTTAATTCTTCATATTAGTTTTCAATCAGTGGTGAAATAGCAGTGATTGGGACAGCAGACTATGTAGATCAGCTCCTGCCAGAAACTGGAGTGGGAAAATTTCTGTGGAAGCTTCAGGCTTGGCTGTAGCCTGACAGCATCTTGTAGGTGTCTACATGCCCTTGGCCCTTTTCCTTCCTGAGGAAGTCAAGGACAGGCCAGAGAAGCAAAGTAAATGCTCAGTTTCTTATTTTCTCAAAGAGTGCTTTGCCCTGGAAAAAAGTTTTATATGGATAAAATAAGTTTTAACTATACACCAAGAAAACATTCATCAGAATTTTGCTCATTTATAACTGTATTAACTATTGAAAGCCAACCAATAAAAGGTAACATGGTTATAAAACTCATAATTTGTTTCAGATATAATAATAATAATAAAATACCTGAGTGAATCGTTCACTAAGATCTTCTCCCCATGTATTACTAGCCTGGCTTCATTCTGTCTGATTTCATCATTCAGAATTGCATTCATTTGCAGAGTAAACACCAATGTGGTTTCATAATTTTTGCAAGTATGTAACATTGATGGAGATTATAAAATTTTACTCACTTACCAATGACAGTTTTTTACTTCAGTACATTCAATTTAGTTTTCATCCTAAAGCACAATCTTATAGATCGCAGAGGAAACAAACAGTTGTCATGGGCTGTGGTTAAGCTAAATGCTAATCATGGTTGACTTCCATCTGCCCATGAAATGTGTGTTTTACAGTGACATTCAGAATGGTATAAATGAGCGATAAATTGCAATTTCATTCTCCAGGCTCCATTTTACGAATTCTGCAAATGAGTTATGTGTCTATTCGGTTTGCTTTTGATGCCACAGCGTGCTGTGTCCTGTGGTTTTCTATACCCAGATTCTCTCTTGCTCATAAGCCTCATTGGTGGAAGAAGAAAAAAGACAGAGGTACGGAGCATTGGATTTCCTCAAATAATTCACAAGAGATACCCAAGAGACAGCAGTTGGGGTGTGGACTCAGTATCATTTCCTTACTGACTAATTTGTAAGAAGTCTCTATTTTACAAATGGCGCTGTGTTAGGCACTCTGTGGGGCACGGCCCCTTACATATGTGATGCAAGGCTCAAGTTCCAGAAGCTTATAGGACAATATCGGTACAGAACGTTGCAACAGTATTGAAAACAAGAATACCCAAGGCAAATCAAGCAATGCCTCCTGGATGCTAGCAGGGGAGCCGGTTGCATTCCTGCAGGACTGTTGAAGAAAATTAAGGGTGGATTTTTTTCTCTTAGTACAGAACTAGGAAATCCTACCGCCAAAGGCAAAGTGTGGGAAAGCAGCAGGTGTGTCTGGGCTCAAGGATTGTCATGCGTGGATGTAGAGAATAGTATTTCCAAAATAATGTGACTGGACCCAAAGTACAGAAGACCCTAGTTGTTAGGTATAAAATACTACATATATATTTCCAGAGAATGGAAGAGCAAATCCTATGAACAAGTGTGACAAACACTTTAAGGCACAAAAGCAACTAAATCTAAGCAGGTTCTTTCTTCTTACATATCACTACCCAGCAGTTCTTAGAATATGATTGCTGATTCCTCTACCGGTCCTTATCAGTGTGATATTGGTGCACATTAGATAAATGCATAAAATAAGACTAAATATGTAAAGGGGTAGGGGTTGTGACTCAGAGATAGAGTGCTTGCCTAGCATGTGTGAGGCCCTAAGTTCAATCCTTAGCATCACCTAAAACATAAATAAATGAATAAAATAAAGGTGTTTTGTCCACGTAGAGCAACTCAATTTAAAAATAAAATAAAATTTGGAAAGTTTATAATAACTTGTCATTGATATCAAAATACATAGTTTCATATTTTTCAATAATGGCCTAAAAATATTGGTTCTTTGTTACAAATAACCTGAGAAGTATCATTGTGCCCCATAGAGGCTTAGGCTTGGTGTATGGATACGTTCACATGGCACATGGGGTTAGAATTTATTTCTCTTGTTCCTAAAAACCCTCATCCCACTGGGCATGTTCTTTACTGCATTCTGATCTGGATGTTTTAAATCATGTCTTAGTCTTGCCTTGTTGAGTGGGAATATTATCAGTCATAGAAATTAATTCCAAAAATTTAGAACAAGGATTTGCAAACTGGACTATGGGTCAAATCTGGCCCCTTGTCTATTTTTGTAAATAAAGTTGTAGTTAAATAAAGTGGTGCTCATTCGTTTACATTTCACCCTGGCTGATTTTGTGCTATAGAAGCAGAGTTCAAGAGGTGCCACAATGACTTATTGCAATCCAATCTTAAAATCATAACTTGTTTCTTACAGTATAAGTTTGCATGGGAAGTGATTGAGTCTTAGACAGACGTTACTTACCAGGTACCAGAGCTTCTTACTTTCCAAATTTGAGAGGAATCTCAGAGGACAGCTAGCATTAAAAAATGTTTGAAGCTATTTTTTTTAGAACAGATTAGGATGCAATATAATGAATTTGATGAACTAACTGTGATCTTTGTCATTGATTTGTAAACAATAGATTAATAGAGACAACGATGCACATACTAAAGATACGTGTAAAGTTAAGTTTCAGATAACTTAAAAATTCTTCAGTTTTCACTAATATTTTCCCACTTAGTCCTCTAATAACATTAGAAGGATAAACAAAAGATCTCATGCTGGAAAAAGTAGTTTCTTGGATTGTTATATCTGGGATTATATAAAAATAGAAAAATCCTAAGTTAAACTGTTTTATATTTTCCTTTGTACTGCTTATATATTAGTGTAGTGTATATCATTGTGGAAAACATCTATTGCAACATTATCTACTACACTGTACACATTTTCCTACTCAGCTACAGTCTCAGAAACCAAATAATTTAAGGAATAAGAATATAAATTAAGAGGGGAACTAACTATGCTTAAATCCTTTGTAAAATGAAGGGAGCACTCTCAATTTGTAAAAATAAACTTATGTGGTAAATAATATTCCCTTGCCCAATTATATCAATTAAGAAATTGTGATTCAGAGAATTTATGCAGCTGTCAAATGCCATACAACTAGAAGGAAAACAAATTGTATTTCAGTCTAAATTTTTTCTTCCCGTTTTCCTAGGTAAAGTTTAAAGAAAATAAACAATATGTCAGAATACAGATTTAGATGAGAAAAAGGAAAATGAGCAAGACTGGTATCCATAAAGGTTAAAAAATCCTCAGCTTCAGGTAGACAAGATCAGGAGGGAAAATAATGGAAGCTAGCTTGTTATATAGATGTGGAGAAGAAAGCAGAAATGAAAGAGTGATGTCAGATGGAGACAAGGGTTAGAGGCACATTGCATACATTTTGAATAATAAAACAGACTCCAAATTTCCAAGTCTCTGCACACATATAAATTTATGAATACATATTATCAGCAATGAAACAAAACATCTGCAACCCACACCTAGAAAGCAAGGGTTGTAAATAGTTCTGCAGCTTCCTAGAATCTGCTGGTTTCCTGAAATAAATTCATATATAAATGTTTTGTTGCTCATAAATCCAGCCGCAGGTGAATAATGTTTACAAGTCACTAATAACTTGAAAATGTACACTCATTGCAACAGAACCTGGACTATTCAAAGTCATTGCAAGGGTATATTTTATTCAACGGGAAAAGAAATCTTTGTTTTCTCTGCTCAACTGTCTTTTGGGGAAACAACTTCCTCTCTCCCCTCCCCTTTCTCCTCTCTTCACTACCACCTCTTTATACAGAAGTCTTAATCAAACCTTGACATTCATTTATGCATACCAGTGAAGGACCAAAAATTCTTATAATAAGCCTATAGTTCACAATATTTCAATAATCTTTTGACTCAGAAAATAAACATTTTTAAAGTTCAATTTAGCTTATTCGTTTTGTAATTTATTAGGAACCACTGATGATCTTAAGGTCAAGTTCAATGTTCAAAATTGCAAAATGCCAAACCTGTAGTTCCCCAGGAGCTGTTCTGCCCTGACTTCTTTCTTAGACACTTTAGAATTCAGACCTTAGCAACATGTCTCACAGCCTTGCACAACTGTGAGAAATCACAAAACCGTGGAAGGTGCAACTCACTTTCCTGGCATCCTGATCCACTCACATGTGCCTCGGGCATTGCAGTGTGAACCTATTTAAAAGCAATCATTCTGTGGATGAAATCTCCCATCTGCACGGATTTCTAAGCAAGCCATCTGGGTTACGTTCTTGACTCTTGTCTCTTCATCACTACCACCGTCAAGCGTTCACCCTTTTGCTTTTAACCAATCCCCATGGGTTCTGCCTTTCTTCTTCTTTTTTCTTTATTACTTAAGCGTGTTCTTGATATTGAAGGGATTCATTACTACACCTTCATATATGCATACGTAGTGATAATGTACCTTGAGCCCTACCCTTATCCAGGATCTTGCCCCCCTTTGCCCACTCGCCCCTCACTTTAATCCAATATAATTTCCCAAATTACATATATAAATGTCCATATTCATACAAATTAATTTTTGAATTTTCAAGGTTTATGTCTGCATGAGTATTATTTGACTTCTCAAGGAAATCAAGTGTGTCGAATTTGATGTGTCTAGTAAACAAATTTATTTAATTTTCACCCTATCCTTGGTTTTACTCAAGCTTATGGGAATAAGAGAAAACATCCCACCCTTAAGTCTCTGGGTTTGGCTTATTTCACTCAGCAAGATTTTTTCCATTTCCATCGATTTACCTGCAGAAGCTATGATATTGTTTTTTCTAATAGTTGAGTAGAACTCCATTGTGTACATATACCACAGTATTTGGATCCATTCATCCTGTGAAGGGCATCCAGGTTGTTTTAATAATTTAGCTATTGTAAATTGACCTGCTATACACATTGGTGAAGCTGTGTCCTTGTAATATGCAGATTCTAGCTCTTCCGGGAAAATACCCAGGAGTGAGATCATTGGGTCATATGGTGATTCCATCTCTAATTTTTTTGAGAAGTCTCCACACTGCTAAAAATATGGAATGTTTCACAAATTTCTATGTCATCCTTGTGCAGGGATCATGCTCATTCCAATTTTGGTATATGTGCTGGTGAAGCAATCACAGATTCTGCTTTTCTTAACCCATCTGTTTGTTTCCCTTACCCAGGGACATTATGGACATCCAGGAACTGCTGCAGCTGCCTTCTCCCTCCTTCCACTCTGTCTGTCTCCAGTCTATTCTTCATGCCTCAACCAGAGCATTTTCCCCTTAGAATGATATCATGACACTTCTCTATGTAAAAGTAGTGCACAATCTGGGGGAACTATAGCTGTGGGAGGTAGTAGGCACAGAGGTTTGTGAGGGAGAGAAGAGGGCATTATTAATTCTGTATGTGACACCTGACTCCTCTCAGAAGCCAAATAATACTCATGTAGACATTTAAATCTTAAAAACTGAAAAAGCTAATATACATTAATATGGACATTTATATATGAAACAGGGGAGAATTATATTGAAGAAAAGAGAGTGGGGAGTGGGGAAAGGGAAGGAGATTCTGGATAAGTAACATTATCATTGCATATTCATATACGAATGTGTAACGACGAGTCCCTTCAATATCTAAGAACATGTTGAACTGGTAAAATAGTTAATATTGCCTATTTGTTTTAGAATTGAATCTAGACTCAGCAGCTTAATCTGTACTGCTTAATCATTTGGCCTTTTTTTCTCTCTCCTGCCTCATCTCTCATCATTACTCTAGTTCCTGTACAACTTGATACAGTTCACCATAGGCACAATCTTTCTCACTTGCAGGGTTTCCTTGGATTCATTCCACCTATAACACTGTGCAACTGTTCTTTGAAAGAGTAACTTGTGTGTGTCTTTTAGGATCCAGTTTATAGTTAATTAATCTGGAAAGGTTTCCCTGATTGATGGCTCCTCCAAGAACACCCACCACACTGCTGCTTTTGATGCATCTCTGTGATTTACTTCTTCTTCATTTTTAAGGGAGATTCTTTTTGATCTATTTTTTTCTTTTCCAACATTTAATTGCACATATGGTGCTGAGTTTGAACCTAGGTTCTCACACATGCCTATCAAGTGCGCTAACACTGACCACCACTCCAGCCTCTCTGTGATTTACCTTTGAAGTACTTGATATTTGGATCTATTTGCTATTTCTACCCAAACAAATTGCTATACAACTATTGCCTTAAAAAACAATAAAACTATTATTTTTTAGTTCTGGAAGTCAAAATTCTGGCATAGGTTACATGATGCTAAAAATAAGAATTCAATGTGCTCTGTTGTTTCTGGAGACTTGAGGGTGACTCCACTTCCTTGAGTCTTTCTAGCTTGCAGATTCCATTTGTATGCTTTTCCAACACCATGAAAGTCATCATTGTCATATCACTCTCATCTCCTCTTCTGCCTGCCTTAACTTCTCTTCTGCGTCTCTCTTCCGCTTTTAAAGATCCTTCTGATTACATGCGTGTGCACCTAGCCAAGACAATCCTTATGATTAAAAATAATAATTCTATCAACACCTTAACACCCCTTGCTGTGTATTTCCAAGGCCCAGGGATTAGGATGTGGGCTTCTTTTGGTGAATGGAAACAATTATGCTTTACATAAGACTTGGTATTCTAAATGTGTGCTTATTTGTCTATGAAAATTGCCACCCTTTCATCTGCCACCCCAGCAACCACAGGCCACAACAGTTTCCTAAGGACAATATTTATCCTCTTCTCAATGCTCTGGTGCCCAGCCAAGGGCTTGATATGTAATAATTCAATATGCAGTTTGAAAGAATGACTGAAGGACTGAGTCAAAGATTTGATGGTCCCAGTATACTTTAGTTCTCTCTCAAATGTCTCGTTGAAAGACATCACTTACCTTGTTATAGAAAAGAAGGAATCTTATGTGACTCCCTTTAACTTTCGTCAGCAGTGTCATGTCTCTGATTGCTGAGGTGTTAAAAAACTCAGCTCTGGAGGAACAGGAGGAATACCTCAGTGGTAATTGTGACTTTCCCACAGCATCTACCATTCAGAAACAAATAAACAATTTTAATTTGCTTTTCCAGCAGTATATTATTACTTACACTATTATTGTGCACTATTTTGAGGAGTTGAAAGGGACAAAATCTGACCTTGTAGTACTAGATTTGTCCCTAAAATTTGAAAACTTGTTTTTAAATATTTTTTAAGAGAGAAGGACAGTGAGAGAGAGAGAGAGAGAACCAAATTTTATTGAGTTTTTCACATGGCTTCGTTGCTCTGATACTTAGTTGTGTACGTGGTGCTGGAGTTTGAACCTGCCTACTTGCACATGCCAAGCAAGCACCTTAACTGCCGAGCCACTGCTCCAGCCCCTAAATATTTTTATTTAAAAATTTATTTACATATATTTTGTGGGAGGGGGAAGTCTCAGGGATTGACGACAGGAGCACATAATTGCTGAGCCACAGCCCAAATATTTTTATTTTTCATTTTGGCACAGGGTCTCCTTAAATTTATTAGAGCCTTGCTAAGATGCTGAGACTGACTTTGAACTTGTGATCCTCCTGCCTCATCCTCCTGAGCCCTGGGATTAAAGGTATGTGCCACCACTACCACTCCTGACGATCTGTTTTTTTATTTTATTTTTTAAAAATTTTTTAGAGGACAGAGGGACAGTGAGAGAGCGAGAGAGAGAGAGAAACAGAGAACAAATATTATTCAGTTTTCATGTGATTTTTGTTGCTTGACACTTTGTTGGTCATGTGGTGCTGGGATTCAAACTTGTGTCCTTGCCCATGCCAGGCAAGTGCCTCAATTGCTGAGCTCCAGCCCTGACTATCTATTTTTTTAATTGAAAAGAATTTATATACTTGTGATTAACAACCTATGTTTTGATACATGTATGCATTCTACAATGGTTAAATCAAGCCAATTAACATATCCTTTACCTCACTCATTACTCATATTTTTGTGGTGAGAAAAAAAATCTATTCTCTTATCAATTTCAAAGGTACAATACATTGTTATACAATAGATTGCTATTTGTTCTTGTATAACTGAAACTTTTTATCCATTGGTCAATATCTTCCCTTTCCTTTGTCCCCCCCCACCATCTCAGTCTTAGGTAGCCACCATTTACTCTCTGATTTCTAAGTTTTACTTTTTTGGATTCTATTTATAACTAAGATGCTGTATTTGTGTTTCTGTACCTGATTTATTTTGGTAAGGATGCATTCCAGGTTTATCCATGACGGGATTTAAGAATGAACTGTATTCTTCTGTCTGTTAACACACACACATATATACACATACACACAAATTCTGTGTACCTTCATCCATTGATAAACACACTTAGGTAGATAACCTTCATATTTCTTTATAATAATTATTATGAAAATTTTAGATTTTTATATAGTCATTTTTTCAGTGACTTATATCCTTTATCTCATATATATCTCATTTCATTACTATCATATATAAATTCTCACCCTCAGCATTATTAAACTTTTGGACCAGTTGACTTTTTTTGCTCAAGGGAGCAATCTTGTGCATTGTAGGATGCTCAGCAGCATTTGTCCTTGACCCTCCCAATGACACTTCTCATGTGAATATCAATACTGATGTCAGATATTGCCAAATGGTCTTAGGGGATAGGAAGAAAAATCAGCACCAGCTGAGAACTACTGACAAAATGATGAAACTGATCACAATGGCATTTTTCCCCCTATGGACTCTTAAATATTCTACTGGAAAGAGAATTTTGATAATACATGGGGTGGGGGGCACACCTTGTGATGTAAAAATGACACAATTTCTGAACTCCATGCATAAGGGTTCTTTGATGGAGAATGGATGCTCATTACTAGCTTTATTCCTGTACCAATATTTGTTCTCTCTGAAGAATAAAATATTCTTTTATTTCTCACTCTTTGCCCTAAAAAGCATTTGCCTTTCCCCCATATGGAGGGTTTTTATAAAACATCCATAGATGGCGCTGCCCTCCTTCTGTTTCTTTCTCTTTCTGTACCCTTCAATGGTCCAGTGAGGGCATTTTGACAGCCTCTCGAAAAACAACATATATGTCTGTCGTAGAGTAACTACTTTCCAACCCATAAAGGCCAGTCCTGACCTGTTGCCTTCTCCTGCATCTGCAAAGCTTGCGGTTCCTCCAGAAGCAGGTGATTGATCCTAGACCATGTTATTATGCTGATCATCTAATGAGCAACTCAACTGCCCAGTAATT
Organism: Aplodontia rufa; assembly: GCA_004027875.1. Taxonomy (NCBI): domain Eukaryota; kingdom Metazoa; phylum Chordata; class Mammalia; order Rodentia; family Aplodontiidae; genus Aplodontia; species Aplodontia rufa. Next base: position 18,166 of record PVKS010026660.1, read on the forward strand.
GGTTTTATTGGCTTTTCCACAGTGCTGCATGGGGAGCAGTCTCCTGAAAGTGTTTGCCTGCTTTCAGTGCAAATCGTTTTTTATTTTTTGGTTGCCTGATAAGCTTTTGAGAATGAAGTGTTTTAAGCACATAATCTTGAAACCCATCATTAGGGATGATTTCATTTTCTTATCTCCTGGCATCCGTTTTCCAAGCAGTTTGTGTCTGTAATCAATAGTTTGTGATCCTATGTAGGAAAAAGAAAAGTTCTGACCATCTTTTAAGTCAATTGTTTCCTTGTATCTTCTTTCTTCTTCCCTTTGTTTGCAAGCCATGCTTTCTAGATGTCTCTGTGAGCTGCAAAATGTCTCTAGCCTCATTCTATCCATAATAAGGAAGTAATATTCAAACTTAGATTTCTATTTTATTTGGCAAAGGATTTTTACAGATTAATCAAACCTGGATGAAACGTGCTATCTTAATGGAAATAACAATTTTGTGGAGTAATTTGTGATTCACAAGAGTAAGAAAAGAGCTTAAGTAAACTCTTTTATATATATATATATATATACATACATACATATGTGTATATATATATAGGCAGAGAGAGAAAGAGAAAGAGAGGGAGGGAGATAGGAAGAGAATAAATTTTTTATTTAGTTTTTCATATAGCTCTCGCTGCTCAGACGCTCCGTTGTGTATATGGTGCTGGGATTTGAACCCATGTCCTCACCCATGTCAGGCAAGCACTGTAACTGCTGAGCCACTGCTCCAACCCATTAAGTGAACTCTTATAGAGAATAGATAACATAGAAGAGAGTTCTGGAAGATATTGAAGAGCAGTTCTTAGTGAGCTCCAAGCATTACGTATATTTTATTAGTGTAAATTTAGTATATGGATTGTTTTATACCTTTCATGAGTACATTAGACTAGGGAATCATATAATTTTCATGGAAAAGTTTTAGTTTTGCTTTACATATTAATATATCTGAACTATATATATGACTATCCGTTCCAGAATGCAGGTAACTTCTGCATAAGGTAGATCATCTGTCTGTTTCTTCTTTTACCACTATATCATATCCAATGTATAAATCTGTCTGTACACAGTGGCTCTTTGTAAGTTTATTTTGAACAAATGAATGAATGGACAAAGGAAATGTATAATCATTCTTTCCAAATCTCCTTGAACTGCTTTAAATTTGTGAAGAAGAATTTGTCAGAAGAATTATCTATCAAGGCTTCATTTCAAATATACAATACATCCAGGTAACTGTTGATTTCATAGGAGATCCACTATTCCAGGGATCTGTGCCATATTTGACACCCTGGGCAAGCAAACTAATAGGCAGGAAAGCAGGGGTTGTACAGCCTTAGTATTCTCAAGTATGAGTCTGTTTTCTACATCTGTGTCTCACTGCTTCAGGACCTTAGACTTGCTAAGTCTTGGTTGCTTCCTGAAAACAGGGAGAACTATTAACTCTGTCCTACAAATTCACCACTGAGGGAAGCAAGCATGGTCTGAGTGCTTTATGAAAAAGTGATGGGGCAGCAAACATTTGTGTAAACTAATTTGGCAGGTGGCACCCTGCAGCACTGAGGGTGAGATGCCAGCACACACAGGCATGGAAAGAGGTTTTTCTGCTCTTGATGAGAAGGATTAGCTGCCCTGATATCCCAGGAAGTCTACCACAGAAGCACTTACTCAGTCCACCTGGTGTTAGTGGTTGAAACCTAGCTCAGCCTATTGCAAACAAATATGATCTGCTTCATCCCATCCAGCATTCGCTCTTCCATCTCCATCCCATCCAAGCCACTGACCAGATGCAGTACAATCTAAAAATAATTTACCCCCTCTTCTGCAAGTTTGTTCAAGGATTTGAAGGAAGAGCCAAGATCATAGGATTTTGTTTAATGAAAAGGAGGCAAAGGGGTACAGTTCTAAGGCAGACTTCTTTATGCTCCCAGGAAGAGCAGAGACTGCAGTACCTGTGCCTTGGCTCCTCCAGTCCCCAACAGCAGACAGATTTTTCTGATACCTCTCAGGAACAGGAACTTTCAGCCAAAATAAGCAGATGCTTGGGAAATACAATGATTAAAAAGAAAACATTAAATAGAACAATGTTTACCATATAAATTGGAAAAAATAAATCAATAATTTAAACTAATCATAAAAATTTTTGCAATGACATAAGAGATAATGTTGATGAAATGAAGTAGGACAATTGGAAAATTAGTTATAAAAAATGTAGTAGCTGTTGTCACAGACAACAGGATTCTAAGGGTACAAGATGATTAAACACAATGTTGAATCCTGGATCAGATCCTGGAATAGAAGAATAGTAGGTATAAACTAAAGGAATTTGAATATAGTGTGGCTTTCATTTAATATTAATGTGTCAATAGTGGTTTGACAATTTTGACAAAAGTAAGCTAGCAAGATGCTCAAGGTAGGGTAACTGGGTGTGTGGTACATGGGAGCTCTATGTCTTATTGGTAAAAATTCTGCAAATTTAAATCTATTCTAACATAAATGTCTATTATAAATTAATAAGGACTTTAAATTTACAATTCTTTGGTCCTTCAAAGAACTTAATTCATCAGACATCAGTGTCCCCAAAATTGAAGAGAGAAGTAGCTGAATACAAAGAATAACAAATGAAAGGAGCAGAAACCTTTGTGTTAGCCAGTACCAGGGAGGAAAAAACAGGACTGTGACAAACTCAGTATGGAAAGTCTGGGAGTTAAAAATTCCAGAGGGTTCCATTCATGGGGTCTATAATAATTCTGTCTATTTTAGCACCAGGAGCTCAGCTAGGTTTTCATAGTGGATATCTGAATAAGATCCCCTCATACTTCCTGTAGCCAGGGTAGGGGTCAGGTAACAAGGTGGTAAAGAGGAATAGCCATGTTGAAGTCCATCAGTGCATTCTGTTGTTCTTTACACAGTAGCATCAAGAGGGAAAAAAATTAAAGAGAGAGAAGGAGAGAGAGAGGGTGGGGAATGAATTTTATTTAGTTTTCCTTGTGACTTTTGTTGCTCTGATACTTCATTGTATATGTGGTGCTGGGGTTCAAACCCACATCCTTGCTCATGCCAGGCAAGTGTATAACCACCCAGCCAAACTTCCAGCCCCAAGAACATTATTTTTATAGATCTTTAACTATTGTATTTTTATCAGAATGCAACTGATCTGGGGGAAGATAATTACCCAACTCCAGCCCACTCTAGCCACCCTGATATACCTAATGCAGGGAAGACTGGGTAGCACAGTGGAGTTCAGGGTCCATGGACATAGGTTCACTAAAATACTGAGATCTACAGACCACAGCTCCTTCCATATGTCCCCACCACATTCCTAAAGGCCTAGCCACTGTAGATCCTTTTACCTGGTCTATGAGGTTCAGCTATCATGACAAAAGAAAAGAATCACAGTTTGAAGAGGTAAAAGTCAGCATCAGAACCAGACTCAGATACAGTAGGGATATTGTAATTATCAGACCAGTGATTTGAAACAATGATTAACATACTAAGAACTCTGATGGGTAAAGTACACAGCATTCAAGTACAGAGGGACAACGGAAGCAGGAAATGAAAATCCTAAGAGGAATAAAAACACCTGCTAGAGATTAAAAACACTGTGACAGGGGGCTGGAGCGGTGGCTCGGCAGCTAGGCGCTTGCCCAGCATGAGCAGGTACACAAGTTGGAACCCCAGCACCACGTACACAACGAAATCTCAGAGCAACAAAGGTCACATGAAAAACTAAAGAAAATTGATTCTCTCTTTCTCTCTCTCTCTCTCTCCCTCTCTCTCATTCTCTCGTTTTCTCTCTCTCTCTCTCTCTCTTTCTTAAAAAAAAACACTGTAACAGGAAAAGAAGAAAGCCTTTGATGGGATTGTTATTATGCTCTACACACATGAGGAAATAAAATCTGTTTGAGTTTGAGGATAAGTTAACAAGAAATGACCAAGCCAGAAAATCAAAGAAAATGAAAAGACTGGTGGAAAAAAAGGAATATAATTTCTAAGAACTGTAGAATAGACATGTCAATAAAATATCAGAAGGAAAAGAAATAAAGAAGGGAACCCAAAAGGTATTTGAAAAAATAATGGCAAAGAACTTCTCCAAATTAATGTCAAACCCTAAACCACAGTGGTGGAAAGTGTAGAGAATTCTAAGAAGGATAAATCCATACAGCACACTCCCAAATAGACAGAGGGTAGATAAATGATAGATAGATAGATAGATGTAGAGATATAGATTTATATCTACATATTATTTTATTTTATTTTATTTTTTAAAGAGAGAAGGGCAGTGAGAGAGAGAGAGAGTAACAGAGAGAAACAATTTTTAGTGAGTTTTTCACATGGCTTTCTTTGCTTTTGACACTTGGTTATGTACATGGGTGCTGGGGTTCGAACCCGTGTACTTGCGCATGCTGGGCAAGCACAGTAACCACCTCCCCACTGCTCCAGCTCCCTGCATATTATTTTAAAATTGTAGAAAATCAAGGACAAAAACTTCAAAGAAGTGAAAGGAAAAAAATAAAACACCTTACAAACAGAGGAGCAAAGGCATGCGATATCTTCAAATGTCCTCAGTAACCATGCAAACAAAGAGGGGAGCAAAGTGTTTTGTTTAATTTAAGAGAAAAAGGTCACCAACCTATCATTTTGTACCCTGCAAGATTGTCCTTCAAAAGTGTAGAAGATATAGCAGGAGGTATTAGACTCCTGACTTCAAAACACACTAAAATATTATAATCACCAAAATAGCATGGTATAGGCATAAAAATAAATACATAAGAGTGGAACAGAATAAAGAGCCTAAAAGAAGTACATTCATCTATGATGAAATGATTTTTGATAAAAAATACAGTAGAGAAAAGACCTTCTTTTCATAAATGAGGCTAGGAACTGTGTCTATCTACACACAGCAGAGTAAAACAAGACCCCTATCTCTTATCATACACAAAAGCAACTCAATGTGGATTAAAGATTTAAGCATAATATTTAAAATTATGAAACTGCTTGAAGCAAACAAAAACAAAATGCTTCGGTATTCTGCAATAGATTATTTTAATTTTGGACAAGATCCTAGAAACACCAAAAAAAATACAAACAGGAAAAATAGATAAATGGGATTACAACAAGCTAAAACAGCTTCTGTACAGAAAAGGAACTAATCAGCAGAGTGAAGATTAATCTATAGGATTGGGGAAAATATTCACAAGATATGCGTATGTCAAGGGGTAAATATCCAGCATATAAACTCACTCAAAAAGCTCATGCTACAGTTTGGATCTAAAATGTTCCCCAAAGCCCCTGTGAGCTCTTGGGAAGTAATGTAAACTTTAAGAAGTATGGGCCTTGGGGAAGATTCTAAGAGCCTGAGGGTGTCCTCACAAGAAATTATAAGAGCCTGGTTTCTTCTTTCTCTTTTTCACTCAGCTGTAGGTGAACAGACTTCCACTGTCATGTACTCTTGACATAATGCACCGCTTTACCACAAACAAGAAAGCCACAGTGCCATCTGACCATGGACTGAAATCTTCACAACTGTGAGCACAAATAAATCTTTACTCTTTCAATTTATTTATGTCAGGTATTTTGTTATATTGACTGAAACATGACTAATGTAGCAAAAAACTCAAATAATCTAATTTTTATAATGGACTGTAGACCTAAACAATAATTTCTCAAAAAAAGAAAACCACAAGTGGTCAATGACTATATGTAAAATATTCAATATTTCTAATCCAGAGAAATGCAATTCAAAACCACACTTCACTGGAGTAAAAATGCCTACTTTTAAATAGACTGATGATAAAACGCTCTAGCAAAGTACATGGAGAAAAGTGAATTCTTGCACATCATCAGTGGAATGCAAGTTAGTGCAGCCATTATGGGAAATTGTATAAATTGTCCTCAATGAAGTAAAAGTGCAATTGTCCTAGGATTCAGCAATCTCACAACTAAGCATATATCCAAAAGAAATGAAATCACTATGTCAGAGAGATATTTGCACTCCTATATTTATTTCAGCTCTACTCACAACAACCATGAAATGGAAGCAATCTAAATGTCTATCAAATGAGGAGTGGATAAAGAAAATGTATTACATACATACAGTGGAATACTGTTCAATCATAAGAAAGAATCAAATCCTGTGATTTGTAGGAACATAGATGGAACTAGAGATCATTATGTTAAATGCAATAAGTCTGACACACAAAAATTAATATTGTGTTATTTCAATCACATGTGCAATCTAAAAATCTGATCCCTTAGAAGCTGAGAGTTGAACGATGGTCATCAGAGGCTTGGGAGAATTAAAGGGAGGGAAGAACAGAGAGAGAGATTGACAAATGAAAACTGAATTACAATTTAGAGGGGTAAGAAGGTCTGCTGTGCTGTTTTACAGTAGTCACCTTAGTTATATTTCAAAAAGCTAAAAGAAAGGATCTTGAATGTTTTACCACAATGAAATGATGAATGCTTGAGGAGATGGACTCATTTCCTTATTTTGGGAATTAGACAGGTTATGCTTATGTGAAAACATCACATGGTATCCCATAAATAAATATGAGCAGTTTTTGTTTATTTTGTTTATCATTTAAAATATTTGTTTCATTTTTTATTAGTTCACTTTAGTTGTATATAATATAAAAAAATCAAACAAGCCTGGGGTATAATTTGCCCCAATTCAGTTCCTAGTATTTCCCGTTTACCTCTCTCCCTGCCTCTCCCTGTTCCTTAACTCTACTCCAGTGATCTTTATTTTATTTATACTTTTTAATTGATGCATTATGGAAATATATAAAAGTGAAATTCACTGTGTGGTGTATTCCCATATTTACATACAAAAGTTTCTTTCTGATTTGTTGCACTGTTCCTTCCTTCTGCTGTCCCTCTTACTCCATGAAAATAAATTTAAGTGTTTCAAAAAGGAAGAAGAAATAAAATTTTTTGAAATAAGCAAAAATTAAAGAACTTTTTAACAATAGACCTGCCTTGCTCAGGATGTTAAAAGTTCCTTGGATGAAGGGAATTTATTTAGGTCAAAAACTCAGATATACATAAATAAATGAAGAACTTCAGAGAATGAAGAAACAGAGACCCAGTAAAAACTTATTTCTCTAATTCTTAATTTGTATAACAAATAAATTTATTAAATATAGTAATATCTACAATGCACTGAATTAATTGTATGTATATAAATATATACATACATAAATATATGTATATGTGAGTGCAACACACACTTATACATGATTATCGGTTAGTGAAAGGAATGTCATAGACAGGAGGGATGAATTAAGATAATTTCATAATAAAGGCATATGCATAACTCATGAAGCATTATGGTGTTATTTGAAAATGGATTAAATTAGTTGTCCAGTATATATTGCAAACTCTTGGATAACAACTAGAAAGGAAGGAAAAAGAAATGCAAATGATACACTAAGGAGAAAAAATCCTACCATATAAAATGCTCAATTAAAACCAAAAAGTATGGAAGATAATGGGAAGCAAAAGCAGGAATAAAGAAAAGGGTAACAAGTGCAAAACAGTGGTAAATATGGTACATTTTAACCCAATATTCCAATAACTGCTTAAAATGTCAATCATCTACTTGCAGTAATAAAAAGACAGCTTTTAAGAGTAGATCAAATAAGACCCAACTCTAGGTTTATCAGCAAGAAACTCTTTAAAAATAGAGACACATACAGATTATAAGGAGAAAGCTACACCATTCTAACACTGATCAAGAGAAATCAGATATAGTCATATTCATTGCAGATTGAGTAGACCTCAGAGCAAGGAAAATGACCATGCATGATCAAAGAGGGCCTTATACAATGCTAAAGGGATCAACTATCCAAGAATCCTTAATGTTTATGTGCATAACAGTGTTAAAATATATTAAGTAAGAACTGACTGTATTGGAGCAAGAAACACACAAATAGGTTAATGTTTGAGATTTCCACGCTTCTCTTAATAGAAATGGACAGATACAGCAAGCACAAAATCATTAAAAGCATAATTGAGTTCAACAGCTCCATCAATCAATTAACTATACATGATATGTATATACTTCTTCATTTAATGGTGACATAGTACACATGTTTCTCATGTTTTCATGGAACATTCACTAAGATAGACTGCATTCTGGACCACATGAATCACCTTAACTTTGAAAGAATGGAGATCACACTATGTCTCCTGGCTGACTACTATGGAGGCAAATTAGAAGTCATTAGTAGAAAAACAGCTTAAAAAAATCTCAAAAATACAACACACTTTTAAATAACGCTTTATGACCTGAGAAAAAGAAAAAAAATGGTCAAAGAAAAAATCTTGAAAGAAATTTTTAAAATATATTTTGAATTAAATGATAATTAATATGCATTTGTCAAAATATGTAGGACTCAATGGAAATAGATGCTAGAGGGAAATATTTAGCATTGACTGGATATATTAGAAAAAAGATTTAAAATAAATTAAGAAATTAGAAGTAAAAGAGTAATTTAAATCCAAAGTAAAAGAAAAAGTTTTAGAGAAGTCAATGTAACTGAAAAATAAAAATCAATAAGGATATCAATGAAATCAAAAGTTGTCTTTTTTAAAAGAGCAATAAAATTGGTAACTCTAAGTCAGACTAACTAAGAAAAAAAATTAGAGGACACAAAGGATTAATCCCAAAAGTGAAAGGGGCTCGTAACTGCAGAGGTGATAAAGAACCAGGATGAACAACTGTCTGTCCATAGTTTTGATAATCTAAATGAATAATTTTCTGGAAATATGCAACCTGGGAAAACTCATTCAAAAAATCAATAAGCCATTTTAATTTGCCTGTATCAATTAAAGAAATTTAATCAATAATTAACATTCTTACAAACAGAAAGGAAAATGAACAAATGAGTTTAGGAGCAAATTCTATCAAACACTGGAAGAAACTATACTAATTCTTTATAATCTTTTCCAGGAGACAGAAGCAGAAGGAATGCTTCCCAACTCAGTCTGTGAAACCTGATAAAGGCAGTAAATGAAAAGAAACTATATACCAGTATGTAGATAATCTTGGGTCTGGTGATGACTTTTCAAATATAACACCAAAACATGACCTACAAAAAGAAGAAAAGATAAGATGGAATCCTTTAACATCAAAATTGCTGTGCAAAAAAAAAAAAAAAACTGTCAAACTGTCAAAAAATGAAGACAAGACACAAATGGTAGAATGTGTTTGCAAAGAACATATTTGACTATAAAAAACTGTTGTCCAAAACATATAAGGAACTGTTAATACTCAACACTAATAAAATAAGAAACTTGATTTAAAAAGTAGACAGGGGCTGGAGCAGTGGCTTGGCGGTTATGGCGCTTGCCTATTGTGCATGAGTACACGGGTTCAAACCCCAGCACCCACATACACAACTAAGTGTGGGAGCAATGAAAGCCATGTGAAGAATCAATAAAAAAATTGATTCTCTCTCTCTCTCACTGTCCTTCTCTCTTAAAAAAAAAAGTAGACAAAAGACTAGAACAGACCCTTGCCAAAGAAAGCACACAAATTATAACTAATTATACAAAAAGATGTCCAACATCATTTGTCATTAGTCAATTACAAATTAAAACAGTACAACACCACTTCACACCTATCCAAAGAGCCAAAATACGAAACACTGACTATAGCAAGGGTTGAAAAGGGCAGGAAGCAATGAAGATTCTCATTGCTGGTAGCAAACACTTCAGAAGACAGTTTGGAAATTTCTTACCATTTAAGCATTCTTTTTCCATAATGTCCGACAATCATACTTTCTGTTATTTACACAAAGAAGATAAAATCTTATGCTTACATAAAGACCTGAGCACAGAAGTTTATAGCAATTTTATTCATAATTGCCAAAACTTGAAGCAACCAAGATGTCCTTCAGTTCATGAATGGAGAAGTAAATGCAGACAAAGGTATATGCAGATATAGGAATAAGATTTGTGGCTAAAAAGAGGTGAACTAGTAGCCATTAAAAGCCTTAAATATATATTACTAAATAAAAGGCTATTATATTATTCCAGCAATATGACTTTCTGGAAAAGCCAAAAACTGTAAACAGTATAAAGATTGATGTTTTCCAGGAGTTTGGGGCTGGGAAAGCACAGAGGATTTTAAAGACAGCAAAACCACACCATATGATAATAAAGTGGCCAATATATATCATACATTCAAATCCCAAAAAAT
>PVKS010026661.1:0-28392 GCA_004027875.1 Aplodontia rufa
AGATTGATTAGGGAAAATTGAAAATCCTCCTAAAGAGTAAATTGTCAGTTTCTTGAGGGTGCAGTCCAATTCATGTTGACCACCTTCTCCATTTCTATAATGGCTTCTAATCAGTTCAGACTTTCTATTGCTTCTAAATGACTTAGGTAATTGATATTTTCATAGAAAAAGGGTCCATTTCACTGATTTTCAAACTTCATTTCTGAATTGAGAAATGGAGTTCATAACCCATTCCAAGTCTTTTGAAATCGCTTCTACATTCTCATTTTTTATATATGTATGTATGCTTTCTCCATCCTTTAAAAGAGATTTCTATTTTAACATGTTTTATGTTTTAAGTTGTTTAGTGACAAGTCATTTTTATATACATTTGAGGCAAATATATGGATAAGCATGGAATGATAAATTAAATGATACATGCTAATTAATCTATTAGGGTGAGGCATTTAAATGTAGTTATTTTGAAATACATAATACATTATAGATCTCAAAATTTGTTCCTCCTGCTTATCTGAAACTTTATGCCCTTTGATCAACAGCTCCTCACTGCTCCTCTTTTCACCCCAACCTCAAACTGGTAACTGTTGTTCTGTGTTCTCCTTCCACGAGTTTGTCTTTGCTGGCTTATTTCAAAGTGTAATATCTTCCATATTTATCCATATTGCTGCAAATGACAAGATTTCCCCCTTTATAGATGCTGAATAGTACCCATTTTCTATATACCACATTTTCTTTATCCCTCCTTCCATTGATATACATGTAGGTTAATTCCATATCTTGGCTTTTGTGACTAATAGTGCAACGTACAGGGGAGGCAGATATCCCTTCAGCATGTTGATTTTAGTTCCTTTGAACATATTCTCTGAAGTAGAATTACTGGATCCCATGATAGCTATATATTTAGTGCTATTTTCCATAACAGGGATGCTAATTTACTTTACCACCCATAATATACAGGAGTTCCTTTTTATCTGAATCCATTTCAGTACTTGTTATTTTTCATATGTCATTCTAAAAGGTGTGAGATGATACGTCATTGTGGTTTTAATTTGCATTTCCCTAAAGATTAATGACACTGAGCACCTTTTCATGCACTTATTGGCTAGATCTGTCTTTTGAGAAATGTAGTTTGAGGTCCTTTGTTCTTTTAATGGGACTGTTTGTAATTAACTATTGCATTTGAGTTATTTAGGTATTTTGGATAGTAAACCATTATCAGAATTATGACTTTCAAATATTTCCTCACATTCAGTCGGTTGTCTCTTCAGTTTGTTTCCTTTTTTGTGGAAAAGTTTTTTAGTTTGATAACATTCGTCTGCTTGTTTTGTTTTTTTTTTTAAAGAGAGAGGGACAGAGAGAGAGAGAGAATCAGTTTTATTAGTTTTTCATGTGGCTTTCATTGCTCTGACTCTTCCATGTGTACATGGTGCTGGGGCCTGAACTCACATACTCATGCATGTCAGGCAAGCACTATAACTGCTGAGCCACCGCTCCAGCCCACATTTGTCTGCTTTTGCAAGTGCTTTTGAGATCCTAGTCAAAAAAATATTGCCCAGACCAATGAGATGGAGTTTTCCTGTTTTCTTCCAGTTGTGTTAGTTTCAGGTCCTACATTTTTAAATCTATTTTGAGTTGATTTCTGTTTATAGTGTGAGACACTAGTCCAGTGTCACTTATTTGCATGTACATATTTTTTCCAGCACCATTTGTTGAAGACTATCCTTCCCCATGTATATTCTTGGCACCTTTGTCACAAATCAAGTAACTGTCATTGTGGGTTTTTCCTGAGATTTATACTCTATTTTTTATGCCAATACAATGCTATTTTGATTATAATTCCTTTGATGTTTTGAAATTGGAGTGTGATGCCCCCAGCATTGTTCATTTTGCTAAGACTGCTTTGGCTAATCAGGTGTATTTATAGTTCCATAAAAATTTAAAAATCATTTGTTCAATTGTGAATAATGACATTGGAATTATGACAGAATGTATCAAATGGTAACCCGCTGGGGAAACAGACATTTTCACAATGCTCTTTAAATCCACAAACATGGGTTATCTTCAGCAGCGTCCTATTTTGCAGCATACACGGTCAAATTTACATGTAAGTGTTTAATTTTTATGTTCCTATTCTAAACTTGATTGTTTTTAATTGTCTTTTTATAGTTCATTATTAGCATATAGAAATCCTGACCTTTTTTTGTGTTGCTGTTGATTTTATGTCCTGCCACTTTTAAAAAAATTATCATTCTTTACATTTTCCTTTGGTTTCTCTTTTTAGGGTTTTCCATATGTAAGAATCAGCAAATGGAGAAAAATTTGCTTCTTTCATCCTAGAATACTTTTTATTATTTATGACTTATTTATGTGTATTGTTAAAAAGAAGCGTTAAGGGGCTGGAGCAGTGGCTCAGCAGTTTTGGCACTTGCTCGCATGCGCAAGGACATGAGTTTAAACCCCAGCACCATGTGCACAACAAAGGGTCAGAGGAACAAAAGTGAAATGAAAAAACGAAATAAAAATGGTTTCCCTTTCTCTCTCTCACTGTCCCTCTCTTAAAAAGAAAAACAAAACAAAACAAAAAAAAACCTGTTAAAATGGGCATCTTGGGGCTGGAATGGTGGCTCAGTGGTTATGGAGCTTGCCTGCCATGCAGGAGGACCGGAGTTCAAACCAAACCCCAGCACCATATACTCAACAAAGTCTCAGAGCAACAAAAGCCACATGAAATACTAAATAAAATTGATTGTCTCTCACTGTCCCTCTCTATTAAAAAAAAAATGGGCATCTTTGTCTTATCTTTAATTTTAGAGGAACAGGCTTCAATCTTTCACCATCAAAAATTATGTTAGCTGTGTGTCATAAATGGACTTGTGTTACAGAACATTCCCTCTATACCTAATTTATCAAATTTTTGTCATGAAATAGTATTGGATGTTGTCAAATACTCTTTCTGCATCTGCTGAAATGGTCATGTGATTTTTGTCCTTCATGCAGTTAATGTGGTATAGATATTGATTACATATGTTGGTCATCATTAATCATCTCTCTGTACTGAAGAATCTCCTGGTAGTGAACCTCTCTGCTGCCCTCTTCTTCCCTTTCCTCTGGCAACACCTAAACTTTATTCTGCTCTCTCATCCTCCCTCATAGTCATTACCCCAATCTCATTCCCTTTCTTTCCTTTACTTTAGCAGAATAGCCTTACACGATCTCCACCCTTTTGTTACTCTCTCTCCAAATTCACAAGTTCCTCACTACTTTCCTATCACATTCCCTTTGCTCTCTTGACTATTTTTTTCCTTCACCTACAGAGATTTTGTAAAACTGAAGTGAATGCCAAACTTGAAAACAAGCGTTTGCTTTCAAAACAAGTATAGTCTGAAGACTCTCATGGAAGAAAACTGCTAATCCCTTTGCTCTTATAGGTGGTAATTAACACTGTAACAGCTACAGTTGGCACAAAGCAACCAAATCAAACCTGTCTGTTGTATGCATTGGCTGCACATAATGACTCCTCCCCCTTAGGCCCTGAGGTATTGGAAATTATAAAGGTTCATAATAATTCACACGTTGGGGAGCCAGCCATTGAACTGTACTATCCAAACTGCACTCCAGCCCAATTATATAAATAGAAAAATCTTCACACCCATCAACAAAGCCCCCAAGTGAATTATTCAGTGACAGATCTCAAGCCCCACTCACTGAAACTGAAAGTTTCACTGATACACAAAATGAGTAACAGAGAAATCAATGAAAGAATTTTAACAGCTGTAATGAAAAATCACTAAATCACATTCACAGGCAAACCAATAAGGACTACTGTGGATTTTTCACCCAAGAAAATAAAGGCCAGGAGAACTTGGAACAAAAGTTTTCAACTACTGAAAGAAAACAATTTTCAGCCAAAGATACTATACCCCGCAAAACTCAGCTTTAAGTGTGATGGGGAACTAAAGTACTTCCATGATAAATTCAAACTAGCAAGATACATGAACACAAAACCAGCTCTTCAGAGAATACTCAAAGATAAACTTCAAACAGAGGAACAAGCTAACAAATCCCAAAGCCCACAATCAGAAGAAAGTCAGTAATAACATAACTCACTAAAAGGTATCCAAGATGGCACAAAATACAGCAATGGTCACAGTACCTGGAACCCAGAATCACATATCTATTCCAATACTGAACCATATGAATGGACTCAATTCCCCAATCAAGAGACACAGAGTAGCTGACTGGATAAAAATACAAAATCCAACACTCTGCTGCTAACAGAGACACACCTCACAGCCAAAAATAGACTCAGACTGAAGGTGAAAGGTTGGCAAACCTACCGGGCTTATGGCCAAGAAAGCAAGTTGGTGTTGTGATCCTAATATCTGACAAAGTTAATTTTGACCAAAAATTAGAAAGGATAAAGAAGGTCACTACATCATACTAAAAAGAATATACCAAGGAGACTTAATGATAGTTAACATTTATGTCCCCCATTATAACCCTCTCAAATATATAGAAAAAGTACTGAAGGACATTAAGCCTCTTATCGATTTCAATGCAATAATACTAGGGGATATTAATACACCATTATCAGCAATGCATTGTACATCAAAACAAAAAAAATCAAAGATATCTGTAATCTAATCAACTCTATCAATCAATTGGACTTAACAGACATCTATAGAATATTCCATCCCAAATTGGCTGAGTTTACCTTCTTCTCGGCAGCACACAGATCTTTCTCCAAAACAGATCACATCCTAGTCCATAAAGCAAATCTTTGCAATACAACAAAGTAGATATAATCCCATGTAGCCTGTCTGACCATAATGGTATGATCTTAGCAATTAACAGCAAGAACAACAACAGAAAATACACAAATACATGGAGATTGAATAACACCTTCTTAAATGAAGAATGGATCAAATATGAAATGAGATCAGAAATCAAGAAATCTTGGAAACAAATGAGAATGATAAAACATTTTGAAATCTATGCAATAGTAAGAGAGCATTTTTTTAAAGATAGAGGGAGAGTGAGAGAAAGAGAGAAACAATTTTTTATTTAGTTTTTATGTGGCTTTCTTTGCGACTTTGTTGGGTACGTTGTGCTGGAGTTCGAAATTGCATACCAGGCAAGTGCCGTAACCACTGAGGCACCGCTGCAGCCCATGAAAGCATTCTTGAGGTAAATTTATAGCACTGAGTGCCTTCATCAAAAATCAGGAGAGAACCCAAATAAACTTATTCTACAACTCAAATCCCTACAAAAAGAACAATCCAATCTCAAACCCAAAGGAAGATGGACATAACTAATATCAGAGCTGAAATCAATGAAATTGAGAACAACAACAAAATACAAATATTGACAAAACAAAGAGTTCTTTGAAAAATTAAATAAAACTGACAGACCCCTGGCTAACCTCACCAAAAGGAAGAATGAAATGAAGCAAATGAACAAAATTAAGGAGGAAAATGGAGATATCACCAACTCAACTGAAATCCAGAGGATTATCAGACCTTATACTGAAAAAATATAATCTTCCAATTTTGATAACCTGGAAGAAATGGACAAATACCTAACCACATATGACATTCCCAAATTAACATGGGAGAATGTTGAAAATCTAAACCAACCAATCTCAGGTAGCGAAATTGAAAAGCAATTAAAGGGCTTCCTAATAAAAAGGCTCAGGACCTAATGGATTCTCAGCAGAGTTCTACCAGAACTTTACAGAAGAATTAATACTGCTCCTTCGTAAGCTATTCCATGAAATTGAAAGGGTCAGAACCACCCCCTGCAAATACTTTTTATGAAGCAACTATGACCCTGATATCAAAACCCAACAAAGACACATCAAGAAAAGAAAATCACAGACCAATTTGCCTGATCAACATTGACAATAAAATCCTTGCAAACCACATCCAAAAACACATCAAAAAGATAATACATCACAATCAAGTGGGCTTCATTTCAGAAATGCAAGCCTGGTTCAACATACACAAATCAATAAATATAATTCATCACTTAAAGAGAATTAAAGATAAATATAATATCTCAATGGATTCAGAAAAGACCTTTGATAAAATTCAACACTCATTGATGCTCAAAATTCTAGAGGAGATAGGTGTCAAAGGAAGATATTTTTGTTTTGTAAAAGCTATTTATGACAAACCCATGGCCAACATTATACTTAATCAAGAAAGACTGAAAGCATTCCCACTGAATTCAGGAAGAAGACAAAGATGTCCACTCTCACCACTCTTATTCAATTTAGTCCTTGAAATCCTATCCAGAGCTATCAGAAGAAAATCAAATGAATTCAACTAGGAAAAAAAGAAGTCATGCTATTTCCATTTCCTTAGTAATGCTTTGGCTATTCTCAGTTTTCTGTTATTCCAAATGAATTTTAAAATTGCTTTTTCTATATCCATGACATCTTTACTAAGAAAGAGAAAGGAACTAGGAGGTGTCACAATACTTGACCTGAAATTACACGGTAGGTCTATAGTAAAAAAAACAGCATGGTATTGTTATCAAAACAGACCAATGAAACAGATGAGAAGATACTAAGACAACCTCACAAATCTTTAACCATCTGATATTTGACAAAGGGGCAAAAATATAGTGTGGAGGAAGCCAGCCTGTTTAACCAATGGTGCTAGACAAACTAGACAGGTATATGAAGACAACTGAAATTAGCTCCTTATCTTTGACCTTGCACAAGAATAAAATTGAAATGGATTATAGAGTTAGAAATTAAACCAGCAATGATGCAATTGCTAGAAGAAAATATAGGATCAATATTCCACAATGTTGGTGTAAGTACCACCTTCCTTAACAAGACTCCCACTTAAAAAAGAAAAAACTTAAAACAAACTTAAAAAAGAAAGATCTCCAAGACTGATCATGGGATGAAACAATAATTTGCAAAAGATATATGGATAAGATCTGTGTAATATTTTGGACAGAATACAGGTATGATAATATATTTCATACAGGAATGTTGAGAACTGTGACCAGTACAGATACAGAGAGATTTCAGGATATTTCATGTTTTACATTTTATATAATTTAAATTTTCTGTGAATTACCTATAACAGCAGAAAATATTGATCCAATATAGATAATTATGATAATACTTTGGAAACATTGCACCTAATTCAAACCACAGGTTAAATAAAACTCAGTATATCAAATAGGATAGTCCCATCTAAATAGCAAGTAGATGGAGAAATTTCTAAGGATAATAGAGGAAAGCTATTCAGAGAGTAATATGGGAACAAATTACAGATGCTTATTTACTCCAAGCTGAAAACCCAGTAAAAAAAAGTCAAGTAAATTTGAGAGTCTCATAGTAGTCTTCTTTTTTACTTTATTGAGAATTAGAATGGAAAATCTAAATCTGCTGAATGAGATATGTGTACAACGTGGGCTACCAGATGGTGGACTAGAAGCGGCTGAGCGGGAGCTGCCTATGAATTTCTGAAAAGTTCTCACGACCTTTTAGGAGATAGAACACTGGGCCAGTGATTCTGCCTTTGTGCCACCCCGGTGAAATGAGAGAATTTTATTTAAGTAATCTATGGAAAATAGCAAGGATGAAGCCAGGTATGCCTAAAGAACCACTGGAACCCAACCAAGACATATGAGCCAGTTTTGAGAGTTCAAACTCTGAACATTGGGTATCGTTAGGTTGTCCGATGACAAGGTGGAGTGGAAACTACCAAAGAAAACGATAACAGTACAGACCACAGGATAAACCACAACATCTAGAAGTATCATTTTAGGGAGAAAAAAATATTATAAAAACATTGAAAATTTACCCCAAAGAGAAGACTTGATCTGAGATTCCATAAGAAGAATGAATCTGAAAGAGTCGTCTTTGGCAATGTAAATTCTCTGGCCCTTCATTCCAAAGATAGTTATAGAAGAAAGCAAAACTACAGCAATTAAAGCATTTGTATATTATTCATAATTTTCAGTGTACCCTGACATGGATTAATGAAAATGATGCAATTTTAGAAAATGTACTAAGAAAATATCTAAATGATAGGTAAATTGGCAAGCTCGAAAATTTGAGAGGCTTTGTAGATTTACTGCAGAATAGTCAATTGCAGAAAGTGATGGTGTTAGTAAAGGAGAACTAATGAATCATGCTGTGATAGAGAGCTGAATATCATTTCATTTTGGAAGAACTGGGCATCAAAACTAGATGACTGGGGATTTCAGAAACTCTAACGTGAATGAGTATCACAGCTCAGAGTTAAAGGCAAGATCTCCTGAAAACCAAGACCTGCGGGCTGGAGTGGTGGCTCAGTGGTATTGTGCTTGCCTGGCATGCGTGAGGACCCAGATTCAAACCCAGTGCCACTATACCACTAAGTGTTGGAGCAACAAAAACCAGGTGAAAATTAAAATGAAGTTGGTTTTCTCTAAAAAAAAAAAAGAAAAACAAAAAACCACACCAAGTCCTGGAGATCTCAAGGAAGCAAAATAGAAGAAATTCAAGAATTCAAGTTAATGAAGGTACAGTTTAAACTACTGTACAGGAAAGGCTGGGTAGGGACCAAGAGATAAAATTTATATCTTATAAAACCTAAACAGAGTGAACTATGTGGCTAGGGGTTCCAGAGACAAAGAATAAGAGATTTGCATACATTTTATCTAAGTTCACAGTTTCTCAGATGCTGTGATATTTCAATCAGACTTGAACTAGGATTGTGTATTTTTACTTAATGTTGTGACCAATTAAGCAATATTCATCTAGTCAAACATTTCTATGCTTATAACATAATCTACTTCATTTTCAATTCTTTAAATGCTCCCAGTGTTTCCTTTTACTGAAATTCTTCCTATATCCCTTTAGAGTATATTTCAGTTTGTAAAGGTTAGGATATAGCTTCATGCTTTACCAAAAAATGCCAACATAAAGAACCAGGTATTGGAGCAGCAGTGCTCACCTGGTTGAGTGTCCCTGGGAGGGTCAGAGTATTAGTTGGTAACAGTAGAAATCCAAACAGAAAAATATCTTGATAATAGTGACCCCTTATTTTCTTTGAGACATGATATTTTACATATTTATGGGGTACATTATGATAATTGAATAAAAATCATGGTAATAAGAACATCTTCAGCAAAACAGAAGAAATTCATGTTAACAAATGTTGAGGTTAAACTACTGTACAAGAAAGGATAGTGTGGGAACCCAGGGATAAAACTAGATTTCATAATATGAAAATTTGAACAGAGTAGAGCTTCAAACATTATGTTGTTCTGTGAAGTTTATGCGCTTCAATTCATTTTGAAATAGATTATTTTAACCAATAGTTACTCTACTGTGCTAAAGGACCAGAATTCACCATACTGTCATTTGGTGTCCCCTATTGACCTTCTTTTCACCCCCCTCTTCTCTGATATTCCTATTGTCTAGTGGTCACTAGTCTGTTCTGTTCTCCTATGAGATTGACTTATTAGTATCCTGAACACGTGGTATTGTCTTTGTGTCTTGTTTAACACAATGACCTTCACATGTTGCTGCAGTTATAGGATTTCATTATTTTAATGGTTAAATAATATTACATTGAGTATGTGTGAATACACACACATTACCACATTCCTCCATTACTGGGCTTCTGGACTGATTACACATATTAGCATTGTGAATAGTGCATCACTAAACATGGAGGTTTAAGTATTTGGGCTATAGTCATTTTGAATACTTTGGACAAATCTCTAGTAGTGGAATTGCTGGATCATATAATAATTCTATTTTTAGTTTTATAGGGAATCTCCATATCATTTTCCATAATGGCTATAGCAATTTACATTTACAGCAATAGTGTACAAAAATTACCCTTTCTCTGCATCCTTGACAGCATTTGTTTTTCTTTTTGGTGATAGTCATTCTAACTGGGGTGATATGATATCTGATTATTAATTTATATTTCCCTGATTAATGAGGTTGACATTTTTCTACTTGTTGGTGGTCATTTATGTGTGTTCTTTAGGTAAGTGTATCATTAGTTAGCCCATTTATTAACTGGCTTGTTTTTGATATTCCTTAAATATCATCCATTTAAAACTATGTATTCTAAGTAGTAATACTTTGTCAAATGAATAGTTCATGAATTTTTTGTAGGCCAAATCCCCAGAACTGTTTTATTTTTGAGACAGGGGTCTTGCTAAGTTGCTGAGGCTGGCTTTGAACTTGTGATCCTCCTGCCTCAGCCTCCCAAGTTGCTGGGATTACAAGCATGTGCCACCATTCCTGGCTCTGAAGTACTTATCCTATATTTTCTTGTAATTTCATACTTTCATATTTAACATTTTAGGTCTTTAATCCACTTTGAGTTCAACTTTATGTACAGTGAAAGGAAGGGTCTATTTATTCCACTTTACATTATTGATGTATTCGTCAAAAATAAGCTGTCTGTATGAACATAGATTAAATTTCTGGGTTCCAAATTCTGATAGATTAATCTGTGATGGTTTTTAATTCCAGTATCATATTGTTTGCATTATATCTCCAGCATTTTCATTTTGTTGTGATTTTTGCTTGTTTGCTCAGGGTTACTTTGGTTATTCTAGTCAGCTTTTTCACTTCTGTAACCAAAAGATCTAACAAAAATGACTTTAGAAGGAAAGGTTTGGGGCTTATAGTATCAGACGTCTCAGTCCACAGACAGCTGACTCTGTTGCTCTGGGCCCAAGTTGAAGTAGAAGAGTATGGGGGAGGAAGAAGCTCAGAACAGCACACCAGGAAGCAAAGTAAGTATATCCCAAAGGCACACCCCCATTGGCCCACCTCCTCCACTACACACTACCTGCTTAATTACCACGAGTTAATTGTTATCAGAGTAGTAATGCACTTATTAGGTTAACTCTACAGCCCAACCTCTTCATCTCTAAACTTTCTTGTATTTACTCACACATGAGCTTTTGGGGGAATATCTAATATGTGAACCATAGCATGGATCTTTTGTGGCTTCATGTATTGTTTTTCTATTTCTGTGAAGGAAATCATTGGTATTTTTATGGAAATTGCACTGACTCTTCTGATGCAATAATATAGGATATCCTTTTTTTTCTATCTCTATAATTTGTATCCTCAGGTTCTTAGATTTTTATTGTAGACTCTTTTCATTTTCTTAAATTGCTAAATTTTTCCAAAACATTTTATTTTTTATACCTATTGTGAATGTGATTGCTTTTTTTTTTTCAGCAAGTTCATTATTGGTATATAAAAATGTTACAGTTGGGGGTTGGAGGGGTAGCTCATCTTTAGAGCACTTGGCTTAGCATGCAGGAAGATCCAGGTTTGAACCCCAGCACAACACAACTAAGTGTCAGAAAAATGAAAACCATATGAAATAGTTTTTTTTTTTTAAAAGAAAGGAACAGTAAGAGAGGGAGAGAGAAAGAAATAATTTTTATTTAGTTTTTCATGTGACTTCCATTGCTCCACAACTTTATTGTGTATATGGTGCTGGGGTTTGAACTTGCGTACTAGCGCATGCTGGCCTAGCACCGAAACTGCCGAGCCACTTCTCCAGCCCCACTCCTTTAAAAAAAAAAAAGGGTCAGTGAGAGAGGAGAAAGACAGAATCAATTTTATTTAATTTTTCATGTGGCTTTCTGTGCTCTGAGACTTTCCTTGTGTACATGGTGCTGGGGTCTGAACTCACATAGTCACACCTGGCAGCCAAGCGGCGTAATCACTGAGCCACCTCTCCAGTTCCCAAAATTCTATTTAAAAAAAAAGGAGCTACATATTTAATGTTGATTTTAATTATATCAGCTTTTGATAGACTATTTAGGTGTTTTTAATGTATGAAACCAAGTCTTCTACAAATACAGATAATTTATTCCTTTCCAGTTTGGATGTCCCTTGTTTCTTCCTCTGCCTGACTGCTTTTTTTAAGACCTCCAGTTTAATTAAATAAGTGATAATAGTGGACATCTCTGACTCATTCCAGGTCTTAGAGGAAATGCCTTCAGCTTTTCCTCATTCAGTATGATATTGGCTATGGGTTTTTCATATATATCCTTTAATATTTTGAGTATACTCATTTATCAGCAGTTTTCTTCTTACAGTGTTTTAAATATATCATTTCTTTCTCCTCTGGCCTTGGTTTCTGCTGAGAAATCTGCTGTAATTGTAATAGATTTTCCTTACAAATGACTTGATGATTTTCTCTTCCTCTTTTTAGCATTCTATCTTAAACTTTTGAAATTTTAACTACAATACACCTTGGCAGAGATTTATTTTCATTGATTCTAGTTGGGTCACTTGAGTTTCTTGTGCCTGGACGTCCATATCCCTTTGAAGACTTGGAAAGTTTGCAATAACTTATGCCTTTCCTTCACCTCCTAGATTTACCATAAAATGAATATTTGTTTTCTTAATTGTCTCACACATCTTGTAGGCTTTGTATTATCATTTTTCCTTCTTCTTAAAAGACTTGAGCTCAAGTTCAGAAATTTTTCTGCCAGTTCTGTTGTGAAAGCTCTATTATTTTTCATTTCATTATTTCTATCTGCCTAGGGAATCTTCAATTTGGTGAATTCTTATTTTCTTTATGTCTGTCTGTATTGTCCTGTATCTCAATGAATTTTCTTAGTATAATTATCTTAAATTACTTTTCAACCTTTTAAAGATTTCCTTCAAGCATACCTGTTTCTGGAGAATTATTGGTACCTTTGTCTCTTTCCATTTTATTAAGTGCTGTGTAGGTGTTTTAGTCAGCTTTTTTGCTGCTGTGATCCAAGGATGTGACAAGAACAATTATAGGAGAAAAAGTTTATTTAGGGGCTCATGATTTCAGAGGTTTCAGTCCACAGATGCCAGCTCCATTCCTCAGGGTAGGATGCAAGGGAGAGTAACATGGCAGAAGGTATAGTTCCAGAGATCTCAGGGTATCACATCTGGTATCAGAGCAGAAACTCCACGCCAGATACAGAGTATATACCGGAAAGGCATGACCCCAGTGACCTACCTCTCTAGCCACACCCTACCAGCCCACAGTTGCCAGTTAATACCTATAAGGAGATTAACTCATTGATTGTGTTAAGGCTTTTATAACTCAATCATTTCACCTCAGCCTTCCTGAATTGTCACCTGAGCTTCTGAGGGACACCTCACAAACCATAATAGTAGGAAAATAATTTTTTGTTTGGATGTGACATAGGGTATCAATTGTATAGATGCTTTGGGTTTGGTTTTAGGGAAGATCAAAAGCCTAGTCCTTGTGGGATTTCTTCATCTCTAATGTCACAATATCTGAGTGCCTCTATTGTATAGATTGCACTAATTCATGAAAGTAGTCGTGTGCAGCTGAAGTGAATGTGAACTTCCAAAGGTTTGTGCCCTAGGCTCCACAGAGTGAACCCTGTTGTTATGTGGACTTGTGGCCTCAGCTGTCAGTCTCAGTGGTATGAGATGTGGAGAGGTCTGTTCCCAGGTCCCTCAGTGCAAGCACAGATGATACCGAGTGTTGTGGGACCAGCAACCTCAAGTACATTGGTACTAGTGTCAGAGCCCAACATTACATGTACTCATCCTTTAGGAACTGGGAAAGATAACATCCCATCCCATGACTGTGGATCTATGGTGGCTGGTGGCATAGACCTAGTTATCTGCTGCTTCTCTGATACTTAGTTGTGTACGTGAGTGCTGGGGTTTGAACCTGTGCACTTGCGAATGCCGGGCAAGTGCTGTAACCTTCGAGCCACCGCTCCAGCCCCCTATAGGGTTTTTGAATATGTTTATCTGGATCAATTCTGATATGGGGGGGTAATTTGCTTTCACTGTCTCATTGAGATGATTCTTTCTATACTATACTCAGGTATGTAAACTCAGAAAAAAATACATGTATGTTAATTATTGAAATTTCTGTCTGTAGCATGGGAGTATTACAGAGGAGACTTAAGATCAGGGAATGGATGAAGGTGGGGAAGATCCTGGACTAAGATCAGGCTTAAGTTACTTTGTCAATATCTACGTATGCATGAATATGTAAAAATTACCTCCAATATGTAAGACTGTGTTAAACTGATTTTAAAAAAAAAGCAATTACCACACATAGATGACATCTAGCCAGCAGAGACATTTACAGATAGTTGACTTTCATCAGATATCAGTGCATATGACTAAATGCAGCAATTCACTGTTAAAATCTTATCTTGTTGCATGACTATATAACTGTCCACCATTAATAATGTGTTTCAACATAAACATCTTAACATTTTGGATAAAGTCTAATTGGAATTCATCTAACTGGATTTTGGTCATCTAATAAACCTGTCAATAAAATGTCACACTATTGCTCTCAATTCCCCACTCAGATAATTAAGAAAGCTGTGCTTTTTCAGAGATGAGGCTTCATTTATAGAGAAGGCAAGTAAGAAAATGACCCTGAAATTTTCAGCAATTTATTTAAAAACATCCCATTGAAGGGCCATTTTTAAGAATTGAGGAACATGATACGTTAATTGGGGAAGCTATTTTGTAATGCCAATTACATCAACATAGTGTTTATTCTTAGTATATAATATTCACCAGATTTTCAAAGTCCCATGGAAAAGTTCTGCAGCAGGAAGAAAGGACCAATTCTAATTAGAAGCGGGTTGATGAGAGGAATTTATTTAAGGGGGATTAACTATCCATACAGAAAAAAAAAGGCCAAATTCTTAATTCCTTCATAGCTTCAAAAGGAGCCCCAGGCAAATAGTACAAGTGGAATGAAGAGAAAGGAAATGGAATCTGGCTCCATTTTTCATCTTTTTGAAACTACAGAAAAAGATGTGTAACTGCCTTCAGGCAAGATAATTAGGCTGAGTTACAAGCATGAAGGAATAACATTGACTATTACACTTTCAGCTTATCTAAAATGTTTAAAACATTTCTTTGCAAAAAACCCCTTCAAAATAGAAACATTAGAAAAATATTTTTCTGCTTTGATCTGGAACTTTTAAAATCTATTTGATCTTACTCTACCAGTATATTGTGCTGCTTTGCACTGGCATGTGTAGTAAAAATATACCAAGCTCAAAGTTTGTGCTTGCTTATTTAAGGTTTGCAATGTTTTATTGCTCTTATGTCAAAATATATTTAAAATGTGCTTCATTTGCAATATTTAAATTTTATAACAGGCTACATAATATCTAAGGAAAAAGTTTTGGAAAGACTTGATTTAATGACTTATACCAAATTCATTTACAAAAATGTCCTATTTGGGGAAAATATTTATAGTTTTGAATCAAACTAGATTATTTTCAAAATTGCTGATTATTTCTATTACACAAGGACAATCTATAAAGTTTTACGAAAGTAACCATTAACTCAAGACCGAAGGATAATGTTCTATAAGTCTTCACTATATTTTCAAAAGATCTTATGTCTTCAGCTGAAGAGAAATGGCACAAATTCTGTCTTCTGAAAGGTGAGATTATATGTATTTCAAATTAATTTCATTTGGTAAAAATTTTTTTCCTTCAAAAAATTGTTATATTGAATATAGTAATTATTTGTACTGATGTGGGGTTTTTGACATGAGGCTGGTTTCTCTGCTCCCACTGGCGAATGGAGTCTGGGCCACTACAGATTCCAGCAGTCAAAATAGCCTGCTTCTAGTGTTTGCAGCCATTCCCAGTTAAAACTGGGAATTTGGGCTGGCTGCAGGTGTCTGCAGCTCCCCAGCTAAAAGCTGGGTGTTGCAGCTTTCGGTGTGGTGGGAATTCACCCCGGGAATTAGGCGCCAGTCTTCTGGGTTCTTGTCTCATGAATTTGTGGATTTTATTCCTCAGACAACCACGGAAGGGGGAGTTAAAGGAGCAGGATTTATTTAGGAAAAAGAGCAGAGACTGCAAGGTGGAGGGATACCTGGAAGCAGGACACCGTCTAATGGAGGTGGACAGAGACATAGTCTAGTACACAAAGCAAGCTTCCAAAACGCAAGTTACACAGTGAAGCAACTTAGCCTGAGCCACAGCTCCTGTGTTGTACCAGATAACAGTAAACTCGCAGAAGATTAGCAGCTGTAAGACCTACCCAAAAATCCATACTAATGAGAAAACCCACAAGTGGGCCTGGACCTCACAAAAAGAGGATAAAAACCAAGGCCTGAAACCAAGAAATCTGGAGACATACTCCACAATGGAAGCATGTTGACATTGGTCCTTACGCCCATTGCATGCCTCCTCTCCATCCCTTGCAATCCGATTAACCTGCCATCAAACCCAGCAACTCCGAGCCAGAGTCTGAAGCAGCTTGCTACACTGAACCCAGCAACCTGGACTCTGACTCCATCTGGAGAGCCCCTGATCTCGGCTCCCTGGTGAGTGCCTGCCTGCCCTATTCTCCAGCTTCCTACAATTTGACCTTGGCTCATGGAGAGTGCCTGACCTGACCTGCCTGAGGACTCTGCGTGCATTCTTCTGGTAACCATGGACATCACACTGATGCTGGTGAGAGAACTATGAGCTTATTCTTCCTTACCTATTGCCTTGAGCTTATTGCATTAAGAAGAGCCTATAAGTGGTGTGTAATTATTAGATTATATTATGTGTGCTGTGACTAAGTAAGATAAGAATATAGGAGAG
The DNA here is from genome assembly GCA_004027875.1 of Aplodontia rufa. Taxonomy (NCBI): domain Eukaryota; kingdom Metazoa; phylum Chordata; class Mammalia; order Rodentia; family Aplodontiidae; genus Aplodontia; species Aplodontia rufa. The sequence continues at coordinate 16,603 of PVKS010026661.1, forward strand.
TGTGATTTGTAGTGTGAGATCCCTTGAGAATTGTGATATTAATACCCTTGAGTGCTGTGTTAAAGAATATTAAAACAGAACTTGTCTCATTGCATCTGTCACTGAACATGCAATCTCTCAGAGAGAGTGATCACCTGCAGGCATAGATATCAGCGCCGCCACTCGGGCCACACTCCCAACAGTTGGCGTAGTCGGCACTCCTGAGAGTTTTATTGCAGTTCTGTGGCAGAACAATGATGAAGATATGTATCCATTTTGCATAGTTAGGAACATAGTTACCACCTTATTAACTAATTTTGATAATAGGAATACAAATAGTTGGACATCACACATTTTATATAAACATTCAACTAGCTTGAGAGAGACCGCTAATCATACAATTACATTTCCCCATGAGTGGGCTGTTAACTACACTCTTTGTCTATATGATACAATCATAAAAAAGGAGAATTAATGAATTGACTGCAAAAAAGAATATACAATCAGATTGAAAAACAAATGACACTGACACCTCAGAAGATAACTAGGAATAGCCTGGAGCGGTACATCACTCCAGTGATACAAAAAGAAAATTAAGCTATTGTACTGGATACTAAACCATGCAGGCAGTTAAAAAGATATTCACCAAAAATAAGGAAAAAGGATTGAGGCCAGGTTCAGCGTGGAAAGGGGTAGAAGATGTTATATGCAAGAAAGGATTTCCTGTAAAAACAGTAGAAATATCAGGCACCAAGCCATATCAGATAAGTGAACGCTTAGAGAAGGTATCCAAATTAGAAGCACCAAGCCTATTATTAAAAACCATAGAAACCCTAGATAGTGACCTAACAAGGGGACGCTCCCTGGCCAGGAAAGTCCTAAAAAATAGGTCCATAAGCTGGGATGACAATCTCACTGAGTCTATGCCAGTACAAACTCCTAGGAGAGAGGGCAATACCACTAATAATGAGGAAGTGGAAATAAGACCCTTTACAAGAATAGAACTGCAGCAATTAAGAGGTGAATTTGCACAAGGAGCAAACTCAGACTTGGGATTTGTGCTCAAATTATGGGAAAGAGGAGCACACGGAATAAGAGTTACAGGAGATGAAATGCATGCCATGGCATCTATGGTAGAGATTGAGCAATTATATGAGGCACTGGTACATGAATGACAATTGAAAAGATTAGAACAACACTCCATCTTTGAATGGATAGCGTTAGCATGGGAATATGCGTTCCCCACTATAGATGTAGGATCTTTAGAACAACAGGTATCTTGGCAGACACACAAACAAGCTATTAAGCTATGCAGGAAACTTGAAGTATATTACATGCTTTATAACATTGAAACAACTAACACCCAATTACAAGCTAAACTAGTACCACAGATGAAGAGAATCATAGTGAGATCTGCACCCCAATCCTTAAGACTCACACTAACCTCTGCAATCCAAAGCATGGAAGCCCTGCAGGGAGTGGGAGATTATTTGAATGAGGCAAAAGATGTAGAATCAAAATTTTCCTTCTCATATAATATCCAAAACAGCAGAAGGAATAACACGTATAGACAGCCATACACAAACAGACCATCCCAACAGAGAAACAGGACTCCATATAGACAAAACAACATTAACAGAGGAAGGAGTACAAGCAGGAACAGGAGCTTTAGTGGAAACAGGTCCAACAGAAGACAAAATAATCCAAAATAATCAATACAGAAATAAATCCAACAACAGAAGGCAGCCCTCTTTCGGTAGGAATAGGGGAAACTGGCAGAGGCCCCACAATGCGGGGGCCAGGCCGAACATACAGAGATTGCAAACATGGAGCAGACCAAGCAACAGGTATATACCAGGACAGAACAACCAAGTTTGCAAGTTCAGGAGATAATAGACTATATATTCAATTAGCAGTTAAATATGATAATAAGTTAAGACATTAGATTTCTTATAGATACGGGTAATCAGATAACAATTATAGGAGTAAGTTATAAGCTTAGGAAATATAATCACTCCCTTATAGATATAGCATGTAGTCTTAAAGCCTTTGATTGGGGAATTAGCTATATTTATCTTTTTGATAGAGAGCCCCTGATAGCTGATATAGTACTAATAGAACAGGGTATTAATATATTAGGAATAGATATTTTACCAAAAATATTACCTGAGTGGATCCCATTAAAAAGAATAAAAAACTTGCCTTCCACATTTTCCAATATACATTTAGCAGCAGTACATACAGAGCAGGTGAAATTACCCAACGTAAAAACATCTTGGATACCACAATATCCAATTAGAGGTGGACACACAGAAATAACACAAAAAATACAAGAGCTAGAGAAAGAAGGAATAATTGAACAACACATAACTTTTAGATACAATAGCCCTATATGGCCTGTACTCAAATCCAATAGATCATATAGATTCACAGTAGATTATAGAAATATAAATAAATTAAGCCCATTACTACCTGGACACCTCCCCATTATAATAGACATCTTGCAAGCAGTTACATCATCAAATCATACGGTATATGCAGCCATTGATCTACAGAACATGTTCCTTAGCATACCCATACACCCTCAGAGCAGAGAAATGACATCATTTTCATGGAATAACAAACAATATAGGTTCACCAGACTGCCACAAGGCTATCTCAATAGTCCAATAATAGCACACAATATATTACAAGAATCTTTAAAAGACTGCCCAATTACATCTAACATTTATACATACGTAGATGACATATTGCTGACAAACATGGAGATAAGTTCATTGCAGAAAGACCTAGATAAGGTAATAAAACATTGACAGGCTAAAGGATGGACAATAAATCAGAATAAGATTACACAACCATCAGCACAGGTAAGGTTTCTAGGAATAGATATTTCATTTACTGGACCCAAAACACCAGAAACAGTAGTTAACAAACTAGCTAATTTGGCCCAACCTAAATCTAAGAAAGAAGCACAACAGATTATAGGAGCATTTGGATATTGGAGAAATCACATACCATCATTACAATTAATTTTAAAACCCATTTATGATGTGACAAGAAAATCTAAAGACTTCAAGTGGTCAGCTCCACAAGAAGAGGCATTTAATACTTTAAAACAATATGTAGTTGAATACACACACCTAGCTAAAATACCTGAACATATCATTGTAGACATTGCATATGAACATGGTTATGGTAATTGGGGCATATATACAAAAAACAACCAACCTATATGATTTTATTGCAAGAAATTCCCATACTCAGAATACAAATACACTTTGATAGAAAAGATTGCATGGACAGCCACAGAAGCATTAAAACAGGTTAGTGCATACCCTACTATTAAAACATGGGAATTACACACACCAATCTCTTTAAAGAACTGGGCAAATCTGACCCCAAAAGACACCAAAGGTGTCGCATGAAATGACAAAGTTTTAATTTGGTTATGGTATTTGAAACAATTCCTAGAAGAAGGGACACAGAAAGTTCAAACACATAGACTAACGGAAATTGTAACTGAAGCACCGTTAGTACCTATACCTAATATGAAGAACTCACAAATTGTGACAAAAACTCCAATAGGACTTTGGGGACCCATATACTCACCATCTCTATCTAACGTGTGGTTTACAGATGGCAGTGCAACTATGGAAAATAGGACCATTAAATGCAAAGCAGCAGCATATCCCCCTAAAACAGGGACTATTTTAACTAAACAAGGGACAAGCAAGTCAGCACTAACAGCTGAACTCACAGCAGCATGGCTAGCTGTAGAAAAGTCTTTAGAATGGAAAATGAGAGAAATTCAATTATTTACAGACTCATGGTGTGTAGCGAATGGCATAGCACTCTGGTCAGGAAAATGGAAAACTACTAATTTACAAATTAATGGTAAAGATATATGGTCCAAAGATATCTGGACATCTATATTCCAGGCAGCAGACAAAATAAAAGATTCTAGTTTCTCATGGATCAGCTCATACAAATAAAGGAGATCCAACTATCATATATAATGATACAGTTAACAAACTCTCTAAAGTACAAGCTATAAAGTTGCATAGAGTTTGGAAAAGTAAGAGAACAGACAATGGAAACATAATACTTAAAGGCACATAGACTAAAGATACCTCAAAGACAGACATCCTGGTAACGGCACATAGACTAAAGATACCTCAAAGACAGACATCCTGGTAACAACACCGGAAATTTTAAAATTACATGAACAATTAGGACATATAGGTGCACATGGCCTTTTTCAGTGGTTCACAGATAGAAATATTAAGGTCACATGGAATACTGTAAAGAAAGAACTTAGTTTTGTTTTTGGGCATACAGTGCATTTCCTAAGATTTAACTTCAGGAATAACCCTCCACAATTAAAATACAAAAATTTAACTATAGACTACAGATTGATTATATTGGACCCTTTAAACCTCTCCAAAGCAAATATGGTGTAACTTTAGTAGATACAACGACAGGAATGGCAAAAACTAGACTAGCACATAAACCATCGCAAGAAGTTATAAATACTGTACTTGATTGGTGTCTCAGTTATGGCACACCAAACATTATTGAATCAGATCAAGGAACACATTTTACTGGCAGGCTAATACGGAATATTGCAAAAAGTTTAGACATAATGTGGAATTTCCACCTCAATTATAATCCATCTGCAGGTGGCAATATTGAAAGATTTAATGGTCTACTTAAAAATGAGTTAAATACAGTAGTTGAGAAAAATCCTAGTAGAAAACTTTTATTAGCTACTTTTAATTTAAATAATAGGCCTAGATTACATAGACAATCACCCACACAGGAGGTTATATATTCTCAAGATACCAAAAATATTGAAATCCAAAGGGATACTAACACCAAATTACCATTAACACCTGACAAAATAAGGAGGAAGGATGCTAGTATAATGGATGGACATATATTGGCCCCAGGCACAGAGAATACTATATGGACAACCTCAGGGAAAGGAGACTTGTCACTTACTAAATTAAAAGACATACATTAATTTGTTTTTCTTCTTAGGTTTGGCAGTAGTGTGGTGATTACAATCTTAAGTTCAAACGAGCCATATGACTCAACATTCCTACCACCCAGAAAACAACCAAAAGCTGCAAAACACCTAGTGAATAGCATTCAATATTTGATATTAAAAGATTACCAGATCGATGGAGATATATTTTAGACATAAAATTTCCATTGCAGAAGATGCTTTCTTTAGCCATTAGACACACTGCCACTCAAGATTGCTATATAGAGAATATTGTACTGAATTTTGTAAAGCTACAGGTCAGCCTAACCCTCTTTTTAGAGACACTATCAAGGATATTGATTATACCAACATAATGGACACTAATCCATTAAGGTGCTTTGCTACTGACCTATACAGGAATGTAACCTCTATCTCTGCACATTATGTCTTTTACATAAAGAAACCAGCTTTAGCTATGTACCACTTACACTCCATGAAAATTAATAATAACATTAATACATATACTTACATGTTTGTAGAAGAAGATGATACAGATTTTACATGTAAATTGGCTACTGAATTAAAAGTTTTGAGCTTGTTCTGGGACCCATGGTTTGACACAGACAATTGTCTCACAAAGAAAACATGCATCCAAACAACCACAGCGCCATCAACAATATCCACAGATACAGAAACAGCAACAGGGCCAATGCCACCTTCTAAAGAAACAATAACAATTGGAGAACAACAACCTTTACTTACAGTCAGGAACTTTACTGACTTTCCATTTATGCCATGCCCTGCTCATGCTAGACACTTTATTAAAGATAAGTAATATGTCAATGCCACAATATGGTGTGTAAGAGGTTTTGTAAACCTCCCATATTATGGAGAATTTAGGATACGAAGTACTTATTTAGAAACATATAAACAACACATTCAAGAATATTACAGAGTGGCCAGACTTACTCTCATTAGCCACTCAAACATAGGATTTTCCACTTATTTTGACAGATCCAATACCACAAACACATAACACCTTAGCCATCAATCAGGTAACACGCAAGGATACACACATATATGCAGTTTAGCCATCTTAACAGAAGAAATATTTACCAATTGGACAGTCAAGGAATTTAAAGGAGGATACAGAGCCATTATATGCACCCATTTAACTGATGCAACTCAGATGTCTGAAGTACACAGTGATAAGCATAATTTAATTGCTATTTTCAGCAATATAGGCACATACAATGACTCTAAATTCATCACATACAATAAATCCAAAACTACTAATGATAATATCCACTATCTATGCAAACTTGACTTTCGAACCCCAGGAGAACTCACATTAGCAAAACCAAATACAATACCACACACAATGGAACAGGAATGCATGCAAATTGAATGGCATTACCCATTCAATCTCTCTCAACCAACTACATACAATATTACCTTTAACAGGACAACCTTGAGAGTATATTATAATGATTCAAGTAGTGAATATATGAGATTAGATTCTCAAAGAGCCCAAATGTTCAAAGGGCCAGTATATTTACTACCACCTAAAACACATGTGAACTTCTCTGTCCTAGTAGACTATACTATGAAAAATTTGGAAATGTTGCTAATAGACTATACCCAACTAAGACATGAATGGTTCTATGGTAATTTCAGTCCTGCAAGTCATCATCTTCCTTTTGGAATGTTAACCATATGACTTGGGCTACTACAGGCATAATGGAATACCCAGTACCCATGGATATTAATGGAACAATACAAGACCACGAAGTTCCATACCCAGATAAGGGCACCAAATTTAAGTATGTATTAAGAAATGCTTTATATATCTATGACTTTTTACCACCACAAACAGTACATTCACAATTAACTTGGGATTCATGCAAGGAGAGCAATCAGGAAGTTAGATTTAGATACCATATAGAAAAAGCAGATTATGCCACACTGTCATTTTGGAGAACTATGGAAATGGATCTTAGACAATTAAAAAAAGTTCCAAATGGATTACCAAGGCTTACCATATCACTCTTATATGTTCTTACCCAAACATAATCAACCAGATAAAATGCAACAATATGACTTAATTTTCAAATCGTCAAATTTCCATCTCAAAACAAATTTTTTTTTATTAAAGGTTCATGTCTAACTAACATTTATGAAATACCTATGTCTTTCTCTAGATGTTACATCAGACCGGACTCTGACCAACCATGTGTAATATATAGAGGACACGCTGGCAATAAATTAGGAAAATCATTGGTTACCTTACATTATAGAGAACCAATGTTTGACTTCTATTCATTAAATGCACCAACAGAAATAACACCAGCACCCATGATAATGCCTGACTTCACACAACCTAGGCGAATCCTGTTGAACCTACCATAGAAAACATACAAATAGAATTAGACATCTCTATCATGAGACAACAAGTAGCTCAATATTGCCCAGGGAAAATTCTCACATTTCATGAATTATATGCACATGTTGCCACAAGTCCTAGACACAAAAGAGAATTGCTGGCATGGATAGCCATTTCAGGACTAGCTACTGAGGAGATTGTCAATGCAAAGAAAATCGAGGATTTAGATATTAGAATTTCTAATTTTGAACACTTGCAGGACCAACAAATACAAGCTATAAATATGATCAGCACATCATTTGGCAGTTACATAAAATTAATCCACAATCAACAGTGCCAATTTGAAATAGTACTAGACACTATAAAGGAAACCTAAGCTGAAATGCAGTATGTTAAAAAGACAATACAAGATATGGGTAAGAGAATTCATAACATACAAAGGTGCCACTAATATACACAACTACTGCAGAATGCTATTAGCGAAATCAATTTATTATTACAAACAGGACAAGGACCTGAAATGGTAACATATAAGATACTGTTAAATCCAACCAAAAATTCTTTCTGCACTCAGACACATTGCACCATTAATATTGTTACACTAAACCTAGACTCAGTGACTACAGGATATCATGGAACAACTGCTTACCAGAAAATAGATAATCTATTTATTAAACCATTAAGATCAGGAGTTGTAGTAAATAACACTAATACCTGAGGAATACCTAACTCCTATAAGTGCGATGACATATCTATATATTGGACCAACACAGTCAATAAATACCTTATCCACAACACCAATAATTAACATCCAGGACCCAGCATACATAGTAAAACCTTTACAAGGACTTTCATTCTTGATTTGCTCGCCAAAACCTACAAAATTACATTACCCATTAAAGTTTAAGTATATTTCCCCTTCTACTCCTAGCCCTAGCCCTACAAAGGAAGGTTTAGGAGATGACAAAGGAGAAACTTATTATTATGATTATTATGAAGATTACTACACACACAATCCATGAGGATAAACACCATGTACAATTATATACTAGGCATATAGAACCTGGATGCTATTATCTTAAGAATACATACAAGGCAATTCTAGAGAAGAATAATCATACTAATATTACTTCATTTGGTGTCACAATTAACCAACAGATACATTATCTGCAAAATGCTGACATATTGACCAAAGATGACCGCAAAGGCCCAGATAGCATAGCACAACATTTAGAAACACATGTCCAACATAATATTAAACAACTAGAATCTTTACATAAACAAGTCATGGAAGACTTAAAAATGACATCTAAAGAGCACCTTGACCTGCAGAATATAGTACACATTATGGAAACTGATTCATTGGCATATAAGAATAGAATATCTAAGAACAGATGTTCCATTTTTGATAGGATATTTAGAACATTTACATTTGATTTTGTTTGCCTACATTTACCTAATATTTGGGAGGACTTAAAATGTATGTTCACAATATTAGTGTGTATACTTGCCACCTATCTCATCATTAGATTTCTTCTCTGTACCAATAGAATCTCAAGAAGATTAACTAGACCACATTAATTATTTTCAGATACACACAAGAGATGACTGGCAATGGCTGTATCAAGAAAACCATATTAAACAGTTCATGCACTGTCTGACACCTATTGTAGGTAACATACATATCACTATCACCTGTCCACCACAACCAACATTTGAAAAATTAGATATGATAGAATGGAAATTTAAACTTTTCTCAAAACATCCAGATTTTGTTTACCATATACTTGAACCATTCTCAAGGCCCCGATGTCAAGTTGAACTTGATACTATATGATATCTATTATTACAGACAGACTAGTGATACCAAAATATAAAATGGAAATATTGGACAAACTAAATTTTCAAAAAATTCAAGACCATGTATTAAAATTACAACCTGCAGCACATTGCTTGTAACACACCACTATATTTCATATATTTAAACAAGTTTTGGTGCAATATCTTTGGCAATGGTATAGAGATCACTGTCTAAACTATTACAGACAAATGAGATCAGAGGGGTACCTGAATGGGTAGAGGTAACACCAACCACTGTACCATTCAATCGATTACTGAAGCAGTGGCATCCTTCATATATGCAACACCGGACGAAGAAGAGGTACCCAAAATACTTATTATGGACTATAATTGTATAGCCATAAGATATGCTGACAGAATGATTACAATTAACCCCTCCAACCACAGGACTAGAGACAATGAATTACTTTCGTTAACTACACCCTATATGTTTGATTTTGAATCAGTATTGATGAACTCTAATTATTTTATTATCACTCAACATACTTTGGAAATCAACCAAGTATATACCACAACCTCCATAGATCAAGCCATTATTACATCTGAGCTTGATTACATAGCACATCCGATTCCTCCGCTGCAAGATATACTTTAGAGTCCTCAGGCCTACAAGATGGAAATATTGTTATGAAGGCTGTCACTACAAACACCTTAATAATCACTTTAGGAAGATGGACAATATGGATATTGCTTGATGTGAATGAATTTCAATCTTTAGACCACATGCCATGTGATGCATTCAATATAGTAGTTGCAGCAACCCCAAGATTGCACCAATTGGGATCACCTAGATGCTCTGTGAATATTGCAATGCTGAAGGATATTGATGAATTGAAAATGTTTTTGCTTCATATTTGTATGCACAAAACTCCCTTTACTAGAATGATTCTACCTATGTGTAAGAGACATTTTATTGTACCTACCTTTAAATTGTTTATTAAACACATGATTGACCCTACAATATCTGGTTTTATGTACACAGAACCAGGTATGCTTCTTAATACTTGCTTACTAGAATATATTGCTCCCGTGCAGTATAATACACCTTCTGTACTGCCTACACAGGATGTATTTCATGAGGCAACAACTGAGATCATCATACAATGTGCTTACTTGCATTTAAAATCACATACAATCTGTAATGTAAACTTGGTTATCACAATATGATCTGGATGCCATAAGATTACATGGAATTGGAACACTGGTAGGATAAGACACGGAAAACTCAATGAGAGCATACGTCCATACACCTACTGTACATTGGCACATACCTCACTCTCAGTTATTGAGATGTTGTGCTGGAATTATATCTTGGTATAATGCAGCTGTGAGCTTATATTCATCAATTATTTTCTCAGCACCGGGATCAGCGTTGACTTCATGAGAACATTAAGAGCGTTGGATGCTGGGATATACAAATCCCTGGAATGTACTTCCACCATCCAATGTTGATCCTTCAAGGTGCAACTAAACCTTCAGGATCAAGGGGGTGGACTGTCCAGAGGGGACAGAGACATAGTCTAGTACACAGAGCAGGCTTCCAAAACGCAAGTTACACAGTGAAGCAACTTAGCCTGAGCCACAGCTCCTGCATTGTACCAGATAACAGTAAACTTACAGAAGATCAGCAGCTGTAAGACCTACCCAAAAATCCATACTAATGAGAAAACCCACAAGTGGGCCTGGACCTCACAAAAAGAGGATAAAAACCAAGGCCTGAAACCAAGAAATCTGGAGACATACTCCATAATGGAAGCATATTGACATTGGTCCTTACGCCCATTGCATGCCTCCTCTTCATCCCTTGCAATCCGATTAACCTGCCATCAAACCCAGCAATTCCGAGCCAGAGTCTGAAGCAGCTTGCTACACTGAACCCAGCGATCTGGGCTCTCTGGTGAGTGCCTGCCTGCCAGATTCTCCAGCTTCCTACAATTTGACCTGGCTCCTGGAGAGTGCCTGACCTGACCTGCCTGAGAACTCTGCGTGCATTCTTCTGGTAACCATGGACATCACACTGATGCTGGTGAGAGGACTATGAGCTTATTCTTCCTTACCTATTGCCTTGAGCTTATTGCATTAAGAAGAGCCTATAAGTGGTGTGTAATTATTAGATTATATTATGTGTGCTGTGACTAAGTAAGATAAGAATATAGGAGAGTGTGATTTGTAGTGTGACATCCCTTGAGAATCATGATATTAATACTCTGCTGTTAAATAAAGAATATTAAAACAAAACTTGTCTCATTGCATCTGTCACTGAACGTGCAATCTCTCAGAGAGTGGTCACCTGCAGGCGTAGATATCAGCGTCGCCACTCGGGGCCACACTCCCGACAGGAGGTTAGGACAGGGGTTACATTGATTTGGGGTATGAACATAATTAAAGACATAGAAAAAGCAATTCTCAAATTCATTTGGAACAACAAGAAACCAAGAATTGCCAAAGCACTACTAAGCAAGAAAGATGAAACAGGCAGTTTTGCCATTCCAGATCTAAAACTATACTATAGGGCCATAGTAACAAAGACAGCATGGTACTGGTATCAAGACAGGGAAGAAGACCAATGGAATAGAATAGA
>PVKS010026662.1:0-28613 GCA_004027875.1 Aplodontia rufa
TTGTTATACAAAAGGTCAAATAGGGTGGGTCAGAATGTATTGACCACAGAATGTTCCTAACTTTTGTCTGTACTTGAAATCTACATAACACCTGGCAACTCCCTTAGAAGGATTATTGATTCCTTGGCTGTCTCCCCTCCTCCTCTATAAAAACCCGTGTGCCTTAGTAATAAACGGATTCTGAGCTGCCATCAGCTGCATGTGGTTGCCTCGTTTCCCCGGCTGGGAAGGAAAGGGTCCCCGGACGAGGGGGGACCCGGGTTCCAGCCGTCGGCACTCACCCTCCTCCTGATCGGCTCCCAGGGGACAATCCAGCTCCCCGCAGAGGGATGTGGGCTCTGGGAGTACTTAGCACTACTACAACTCCCTGGAAGGCTACACATTGTCCTGCACACTCAGTGCAAACATCACAGGCCAGGGTCAACAGATACACTACTGGTCCCGCAATGCATTCTACCCTACCTCCTGGAGGGGCCACCTACATTGCTTTCTCTGCCCTCCCGGACACCTTCTGCACAGCCCACCATCTCCCTTATTTCTCACTGAAAAAGGTGTGAACCACAAATGTTCTTTTACCATTTGCTTTTCCTTTTTTTTTTTTTTAAGTGAGCGGAACAGTGAGAGAGAGAGAATCAATTTTATTTAGTTTTCATGTGGCTTTAATTGCTCTGACACTTCATTGTGTTCGTGGTGCTGGGGTTTGAACCTGGGTCCCTGAGCATGCCTGGTAAGTGCCATAACCAATGAGCCACTGCTCTAGCCCCTACCATTTACTTTTCAATATAACAAAATCTGGAAAATTGCATGGCTATGGTTCATTAAGATCTTTCTCATTCATTTTGTCTTCACTATGCAAATGTACCAGTTTTATTTATTCAACCAATGCATGAGGCCTGGATAAATGGGCAGTTTCAAAAATGTCACAATTAGAGGCTGCAGTGGTGGCTCGAAAGTTACAGCGCTTGCCCAGCATGCACAAGTACACGAGTTCAAACCCCAGCACTACATACACAACGAAGTGTTGGAGCAACGAAAGTCATATGAAAAACTAAATAAAACTGATTCTCTCTTTCTCTCTCTCACTGTCCCTCTCTCTTAAGAAAAAAAAAGTCACAATTAGAAACAGTACTGAAATAACAACAGTGTGCATCTCCTTAGTTCTAGCACTGTGCATTCAGTGTCTCCTAGACTGATAACAGCTGGGTCCATGCGGGAGGCAGGCACGGGTGGAGCTACTTGCATTCCTCCTGCCAACAATATATCTTTTTATGACCATGAAAAAGGCTGAATGCTAAACCTTAAGAGTTACTTTTTAATCTTTTTTTTGAACTGTCTATTGATATTTTTTTTTGCCCATTTTCCTACACCATGAGTCAGCAAACTTTTCTAAGGGCTAAACTAAAAACATCCTAGTCCTGTGAACCATAAGGTCTCTGTCACATTGCCCTTCTCTGCACTACTGCATAGTGGCAGTCAGAGAATTTGTGGAGGATGGCATGGCTGTGACCAGGACACATATTCACAACAGCAGTCAGGCCAGGAGCTGAGCTTGCTGCCCTGATCCCATACAATTGTCAGGATTTTCCCCTTGATTTTTAGAAGTTTTTTTGTATTAGAAATATTAGACCTTAGGGCTGGAGCAGTGGCTCAGTGGTTGCGGTGCATGCCTGGCATGCACAAGGGCGTGAGTTTGAACCCCAGCACCACGTACACAACAAAGCATCGAACCAATGAAAGCCACGTGAAAAACTAAATAAAATTGATTCTCTTTCTCTCTCACTGTCCCTCTCTCTTAAAAAAGAAAAGAAAGAAATATTAGACCTTTAGCCATCACTTCTGTGACAAATATTTTCTATAAGATTATCAAAATCTTCTTTCAGCTTCTTATAGTATTATTTTACCATGCAAAAAAGAAAAAATGCAACAGAATAAATATTATTTTCAAGTGGAACACTCACTCACCAAAACAGACTATGTGCTGGGCTGTTCACAACTTGTAATGAATTTAAAAGGGGTTAGATATACAACAGAACACATCTGAACAATGTACCTGGAAATCTGCTGAGTACAACAAACACCCAAATAAAACACCGGCAGCACTGAAGGCAGAGGGGGACCAGCAAGAGTCAGGAGCTGAACACCGAAAACAAGAAAGCAAGAGTGGAAAGGTGGGTGCTCAGAGGAGGGTTCAGAGCACCACAGGTTTATACCAGGAAGTGAGAAAGGCCTGACTACAGTGGTCTTAGAGTTGCCTTAGGACAGTGGGAAGAGCAGAGAAAATCCAAAGGGGGAGGAAAGAAACAATACCAGCAAGAATGCAGATCCATGACAGAAAGACACGGAGAAACACAACAGCATGGCAACAAGCTGATGCCCCAGCCTGATGGGCCATGACAGAGGAGGGGACCATCTCTGGAGGTGAGCCTCAGGCAGTGGACACCCTAGCCAGAGCAGAGTGGCAAGAAACAATAAACCTCACAACAGGAAACCCCCATAAACCATCGGAACAAATGGAATTCCACAAAGGAGCAAGACACAGCCATGACACAAAAAATCAACTGCATATCAATATATACTAACAACGAATAATCTGAAAAGGGAATTGCAAAAACATGCCATTTAGAACAGAATCCAAAATTAGGCAGGAGGGAAAGACTTTTGCAATGAGAACACAAAACATTGCTGAAAAAAAAAAATCAAAGACAACAAAAATAAATGGAAACACCCCATGCCCCCAGGCAGTGTCTTACGTCTTAAGATTGATACTACACAAAGTGATCTACAAATTCAAACTGATTCCTATAAAAATTCCAATCACTGGGGCTGAAGTGATGGCTTGGTGGTTATGGTGCTTGCCCAGCATGCACAAGCACACAGGTTCAAATCCCAGCACCCACGTATACAACTAAGTGTCGGAGCAATAAAAGCAATGTGAAAAACTCAATAAAAATTGATTCTCTCTCTCTCTCTCTCACTGTCCTTCTTTCTTTAAAAAAAAAGTCAAAAAAGCAATCCCAATCACTTTTTTTTTTTAACAAAAATAGAAAAACTTGTCCTAAAATTCACAGGAATCTTGAATAGTCAAACCCATCTTGAAGGAACAAAGCTGCAGGATCCTCACACTTCCAAACTTACAGATCAAGAGAAATCAAACCCATGGTCCTGGCATAAAGGCAGACCTACACACCCACGGGACAGAACAGCTCAAAAACCCTCCCATACATGATCTAACGACTTTTGACAAAGGTGCCAAGACCATCCAACAGGGAAAGCAGTCTTTTCAACAAATGATACTGGGAAAACTAGACATCCACCAGCAAAGGAGTGAAGGTGGCCCCATTGCTAACACTGTGTACAAAAATTAAATGGATCAGAAACCTAAATACAAGACATAACACCATAAAACTCTTAAAAGGAAAGCATGGAAAAGTTTTGTCACACTAAGTTTGGCAGTAATTTTTTTCTTTTTTTCTTCTTTTTTTTTTTTTTTTAAGAGAGAAGGACAGTGTGAGAGAGAGACAGAGAGAATCAATTTTTACTGAGTTTTTCACATGTTCGTTGCTCTGACACTTAGTTGTGTACATGGGTGCTAGGGTTTGAACCTGTGTATTTGCGCTTGCCAGGCAAGCGCCGTAACCTCCAAGCCACCGTTCCAGCCGTGGCAGTAATTTCTTTAAATATGACTCCAAATACCTTGGTAACAAAAGAAAATAACGGACAAATTAGACTCCATGAAAAATTTTAAATTTTGTACATCAAAAGATACTATCAGTAATCTCAGTGACCTAGGAGGCTGAAGCAGGACGATGGCAAATTCCAGGCCAGCCTCAGTCACTTAGCAAGACCCTGTCTCAAAATAAAAATAAAAAGCTGGCTATACAGCACAGTGGTAAATCAGCCCTGGGTTACATCCCAAGTACTCAAAGGAAAGGAAAAAAAAAAGGACACTGTCAAAGGCCAGAGCAGTCCAGAACACTGAGGCAACAACAGGACACCCCTGAGTGAGTGGGAGAGTGCAGAGCCAGGCAGTGGAGAGTGAACGCTTGTTGCTCAGAGGTCTGGAAAACGCTCGCTAACCTGTGGGGCCAGAAGGGAAATCGGGGTGGCATAAAGGGCAGAAGCAGCATGAGGATGAGGACTTGCAGGTGCTAGGCAGCCTCAGTGTGGACAGCAGGAACACTTTCACCAGCAACTGACACCATGACCGTTTCACGCTGCACAAAGTGAACATGTGCAGTTCCTTCTACGGGGATCTTATCTCAATTAAGCTCTTATATTTCCTAAGTGTAAAAAGCAATAAATCAAATTTAAAAAGTGTTCAACCACAGTACCTTGCTTCATGCTGACTCAGTATTTTTTTTCTGCACTGGACAAGGAAATGAAAGAAATCACAAGGTGACATCCAAATACACACTAAGGTCCTAGATCCGAAAGCCTCTGAATTTTTTCTGTGATTTTGGTTGGTACTTTGGGAAAAAACTTGACATCGTTTTTGATAAAAAATATTGGAAAGAGTTTCAAAAAGAAGTGGTATGAGGAAGACAGTCTCGAGGCTGCTGGGAAGCACACATCCTGTACCCACATCCTGCAGGGCAAGCAGCACTCCCTGAGGATGCTCTTTCCACCCACACTGAGCTCAGACACAGGCTGCCAGCAGTGGCTCACTGCCTGCCACTGCTTAGCATTGCAACCGTTCAGCATCCAGCGTAAATTCAGAGTCCTTCCTTCCCTCCTCTCCTTGTCCCCCATCTGACCAGTTTCATAGATATTTCCAATTATTTCTCCAAGTGATTATTTCTGTGTTACTATTTGCAGTACATGCTGGTTTCCATCTGCAAGCACCCATGCGTGGTAACTGATGACTGGCTGGGACTTGCTAAGGGGAACACAGTGGAGCTTGGCTCAATACCAGAGGAAAACTGCTCTGCTCTTTGAGAAGGAGAAGGAGAAGGAGAGGTGTGCTCACCATCTGCGGTTTCCAGGACACTCCCGCCGTACCCCTGAGAAGCACCTCTCACAGAAGCCACCTGCGGACACTCATGGTGCAGATGTTCCACGAGGCCTGTGGTGACATCAGGAGGGGCAGAGTGCAGATCTGCTTTTGAGATAAAAATGAAAGTGGCTGTTAATTCTGATGAGCACCCAGTGCAGTTCAAACTCACTTGTCTGAAACTTCCCAGCGGAGATGAGTAGGCAGTGGAACCTTGACTGATTGTTTTCTGGCCGCCCTAGGCATACTGGACACCGTAAATTCCCAGATATGATATGCAGCAGTACCTGGGAGGTCAACTCTCAAATAAATCCAGACCCCAAACTGAGACTAAAGCTCACAGACAGGCAGGCAGCAACTTGCCTGGAACCACCTAATGACATCAAGGTAGGGTTCTCCTTGCAAAGCAGCAAGTGAGAACCTGGGGTCACTTGTTCAGGGAATATCATGAAGAATCAGCCAGATGTCAATAACCTCCTAACCCACCGAAAAGTGTGCTGGTGTCACCAAGACACTACTTCTGCAAGCCTCAAATAGTGAAACTGTGGGGCTGAAGCAATGGCTCAGAGGTTACACCACTTACCTGGCATGTGCGAGTACGCAGGTTTGAACCCCAGCACCACATATACAACCAAGTGTTAGAGCAACAAAAGCTACATGAAAAACCAAATAAAACTGATTCTCTCTCTCTCTCTCTGTCCCTCTCTCTCTCCCTTTAAAAACAAAAAAGTCATACATAAAAAAAGTAAAACTGCAAAAGTGCACTGAACTGGGCATGGTGGCATGCACCTGTGATCCCAGTAACTGGAGAGGCTGAGGCAGGAGGACAGAAGCTCAAGGCCAGCCCGGGCAACAAGGTGAGACTCCCCCTCTCAAAAGCACAAAGGCTACATTACTAAGAAACCACAACCAACTTCTTCTTCTTTATTTTTTAAGAGAGAAGGACAGTGAGAGAGAGAGAGAGAGAGAGAGAGGGAGGGAGAGAATCAATTTTTATTGAGTTTTTTCACATGGCTTTCATTGCTCTGACACTTAGCTGTGTACATGGGTATGGGGGTTTGAACCTGTGTACTTCCGCATGCCAGGCAAGCACTATAACCACTGAGCCACTACTCCAGCCCCCAAACCAACTTCTTAAAGGGAAAAAGATTACTGCTACATTTAAAGACAGAAAGCATGAGACACAGAAATGTTTAAAAGTATTCCTTTCATTGTCTCAACGTACACCTTGTGTTTGGTCCTGTTCTGCAGCACATACATGCATGTCTGCACAGGGGAGACGCTGAGCCAGAACAATGCACCACAGCACTGGGCCGGCACAGACTCGTCCACATGAGTCCAGGCCCACCAATCAGGGCAGAGACACAACAAGAACTGTTTACACAGACAGAAGTCACCTGGGAGCAAACACAAATCCATTAACTATATGGCAGAAGCCACCTCTGGGAACCCTGCTGCTGGCATGTTCCACCACCCTTCAGAGAGTGCAATGCTGAGCCTTCAGAGCTGGTCTATCAGAAGGCTCTGAGTTTAGAAAGG
This sequence comes from Aplodontia rufa, assembly GCA_004027875.1. Classification (NCBI taxonomy): domain Eukaryota; kingdom Metazoa; phylum Chordata; class Mammalia; order Rodentia; family Aplodontiidae; genus Aplodontia; species Aplodontia rufa. Next base: position 6,530 of record PVKS010026662.1, read on the forward strand.
AATTCTCACTCTCCCAAACCTAGCAATAAGATAAGTGATTTTAAAAAGACACATGGAAGACAAGGTATAACAACTTATACACTAGAAAATGAACTACTATAACTAAAAGTGCTGCTTTTATATAGATGTCCACACTGGGTCAAAATGATTAATGTTAATGTTTAAGTTTCTGTAATCCAAAACTGAACCTAACCAGGCAGGTGTACACAACTGTAATCCCAGCGTCTCAGGACGCTGAGGCAGGAGGCTCACAAGTTAGAGGCCACCCTCACCAATTTAGCAAAGCATTAAGCAACTCAGTGAGACCCTGTCTCAAAATTTAAAAACTAAATTAATTAAAAGGGCTGGGGAATGTGGCTCAGTGGTTAAGCAACCCTGGGTTCTATCCCTGATACCCCAAATAAGAGAAACTTGAAGGTAACATTTTTTTGCATTTCCTTCACCAAATATGCTCTACAACAAAATTTTTTCTTAATATATTCTTCCTCTTTTCCTGTTTCTTCCCTTAGTTCAAACTGAAGAACAATCTAGTACTAAATATAAAACAAAGGATGCTCTTTGTAACCAGGGGAGGGAAGGCTGAGCACAGGCTGAGCACAGGCTGAGCACCCTTATCTGAAATGCTAGGAACCAGTGTGCTTCAGATGCCAGAGCTCTTCTGGATTTTGGAACATCTGAATATTTGACCGAGTATTCCTCATCCCAAAGTCCAAAATCCAGAATGTTCCAATGTCACCCAAAGTTTCAGATTTTGGAGCATCTCAGATTTCTGATTTTCAGATTCGAGAAACTTAACCTGTACTTCAAGATTTAGAAATTCAAGTCAAATATGTTCCAAGAAAATCATAGAAGCACTGAGGTAGGCTGCTTTCTGCAGAGGCACCTGCTCCTGCAACCCTGGTGGCTGTGCAGCTCCTTTGTGGGTGGAAATCACAGTGTGGGGGCCAGAGTTGCCATCAGTTTATATCACAAATGACACCTGTGCAGCAGAAATACGCAGACAAAGAAGAAACAAAGAGCAACACCGATGTTCCCACGAGGACACTGAGACAGAAGCTACAGACCCCTGAGAACCCCGTCCACCTCCAGTCTGCCAACAGTCTGAACCTTCAGGTGAAAGCTGCTTGGGGTGGCTCGCGGACCCCACTGCCAGCCCCCTTTGTCACATGCACACCACAGGTGCTTTTCAGCAGAAAAGCAAAGATAACAAAGAGTATCATGAAAACTTGGGTTAGCCCTGGCTCCCCACTGAACCGTCAAGTGATGTCAAGAAGTTACTATCGCTATCTTTTTGCCTTCCTAGTCCAGGGAATCAAGGGGCCACCAACAGTCTCTAGCAACACTGCCTGTCTGTCTCGGCTCCAAGGCAAGAGTGTTCTATGGGGTCCACGTGCCAGCCACCTGCAGCCATCCATGCCACTGTCTTTGTTTACAAATGGCATTTCAAATGGTGAAAGGCCAAGATATTTTCCCCTTAGTGCAATTTGAAGTGCATAATTTGGAAAAGATCCATGTGCCTATGTTATTAGCTTTGACTGACACCTTGATTTCAGATTGAGGGTCATCTGGAGGAAGAAAGGCCAGGCCAGGCCGCAGCTGCAAGAAAGACAGTGCCAACAGAGGCACCAGCCCATGGTGACTGTGACAATTACCACTAGGCATGGGCAACAGGATGTGAAGAACCAGCACGTATTGGGGTTGGGGGGTGGAGGAGGCCCACACAACACAGGAGGGCTGCTGGATCACAGAAGCACAGAACTACCTCTGTTACCAAAGGGCACCTTCCAGAAGAGAAAGAGGCAGGTCTGAGAGGGAAGAATTAAGCAACCAGGCCATGCTGTTCAACAGGTGGTTAGGGACTTCATCTGGTAGACAAACTAGCCAAATACCACCCCCACTCCTGTCATGTGTGATCATTCAAAGCTCAAAACCAGCTGATGTTGCAGGTGACAAGCCACCATGGAACATCTGGCTATGTGAGCGTGGCTGCTCAGCAAAGCTCTACCTGCAGGGTGGCAACACAGCCCAGCTGCCCTCCACCTGCCAGGCTGGGGAAACACCTCTGACCTCCTGCCCCTGCCCTGCTGGCAGCTGCTTACTGACCTATGTGGGCGTGGGCTGCGAGGCCTGAGAGCACGGCGGCAGGTCTGCATCCCGGGTGAGATGAGGTGGAGGATGCGGAAGATGAGGTGGACGAGCCCTGCGGGACCCGGTCGAGCCAGGGCTCGATGCTGGGGTGGCTCTGGAGCGGAGTGGAGCTGAGTCGCCCGGGTCGCTGCACAGGGCCCTCATCTTCTGAGGCGGACGACGTGTCTGCGGTGGAAACAACGACGACAGGCATGTTGTGGGGGAGCCAGGAGGACACGCCAGAGGATGCCTCCATCTACAGGGTGCCAGGAGCCCTATTGGGAAGTGGTCCTGCAAGCCAACTCTCTAGAGAGGCCTTGGCCAAGCGGCGCCACACACTAGGGCAAAGCAAGCTTCTCGTGCCAGAGTAAAAAGAGACCCCACATGTGATGGGCCCAGGCAAGGTGCCATGTCACCACATACCCACACGGCAACACCCCATGGCAGGGCGGACCTGGCCTGCACCTCACATCCTGGCCCTGCACAAGCCCGCAGCACTGGGATGGCCTGGCAGTGAGCCCTGTCCACATGTGTCCTTGCAGGGAAGTCATGTGAAGTAGCTCTAAAAAGCATTCCCTCCCCAAGACGAGCTTCAGCCAATGAACTCCCTATGAACAAAGGTGCTGTCCAGTCAGCACAGCTGCACCTATGTGTTCTACAGTGTCAAAGATTCTTCTACAACTGCATGGTGCCTACAGCACTGTTAGCAGAAACAATAATCTGACAGCCATTCCTAGGATGTTTTCAGCAGTAAACTTTAAGCAAAGATGAGTTTATCTTTTTACTGTAGAATTCCAAATGCATCAAACAAAACCTGAGTTGTCAGCCCCTTGTTACTGTGTCACATGAGGGACAGCCATGGGAGCTCAGGAATGTGAAGCCACCAGACCTTCATACCTTGGTCTGGGTTTAGTAGGAAGCTAGACAAGCCTTCTCTACCAGTTTTCATTTCTCATGATAACAACAAAAAGAAAACAATGAAATGTACCCACAACTCTCTGAACAGTCCTCCATTGTCCCATTTAAGTCCTGGCAACAACATACTGAAACAGGTGACAAGATAAGAATGATTTTAAAATTCGTAACTCAGGGAGCTTCTGTACTCCACTAAGTGCTTATTTCAGGTTCTTCTCTTTACTAAAAACAAATGGTATCTGAGTTTAAAAAAAAAAAACCCTATTAAATCCATGAAGTCCTGCAGAATGCAAGCATTCACTTCCATGAGAACAATGCTTCAGGTAAGGAATGTGCGCATCCACTGATATTCTCAATCTCCAGTTTTTCCAAATCTGTACTACAGAGCAGAAGGATGTCCAACTCGGTGGGAACAAACACCATGCCCAGGCCATGGCCACTAGACACTGTCCATCAGTACCTGGAGGGGTGCAGGCGTCCACCGAGGAGTGCACAAGCACGGAGCGTCTTTTCGAAGGCATAGGCATCTTCCTCTCCTTGTACTTGGCCAATGCCGCTTGCACAGCTTCCATGTGGACATCTACAGAGACAGTAGCAACAGAATTGCTTTTACAAGATTGGTGCTGAACCAAGGTAAGATTCACATTTCTATCCTCACTAGATCCAAAGGGGACAAAATCTCTGCCTGCCTATCTATCCTACACATTTGTCCCAGACTTTATCTAAACAGTTCTTCTTCAGAGATTTGACATTGGAACCAGGAAAATGTTTCCATAGTTACAAATTAAAACAATGACAAAAAAGAAACCCCCAAATCGAAAAAAAAAAGTGAAACAGATGAGCCTAAACTAATCTGGCTCGAAAACCACGCAGTGGAACTATTTGGCCCACCCCTCCAGAAGGACCTAATACAACCAAAGAACCGCATAAAAACTCGAGCCCCTCTCAACACGCTGTTGATGGAGCAAGTTGCTGTTACACAGGTATCTTCTGGGTCAGCAGAGATTTGTCAAAGGAAGAGCACAGATGGCCTGACTCCGAGGGAGAGGCCACACAAGTGCAGAGAGCAGCTCAAAGAAATGTGCTACTACTCCTTTAAAAAGCTCCATTTTGCCAGACAGGCACAGGTCCATAATCACAGTGATCCAAGAGGCTGAAGCAGGAGGATCACAAGTTCAAGGTCAGCCTGAGCAACTTAGCAAGACCCTGATTCAAAATAAAAATAAAAGGGTTGGGGCTGGAGCAGTGGCTTAGCAGTTTTGGCGCTTGCCTGGCAAGCACGAGGACCCGGGTTCAAACTCCAGCACCACGTGCACAACTAAGTGTTGGAGCAACTAAGGCCATGTGAAAAACTAAATAAAGTTGTTTCTCTCTTTCTCTGTCTCTCTCACTGTCCCTCTCTCTTTAAAAAAAAGAAAAAGAAAAAAAAAGAAAATAAAAGGGTTGTGGATGTAGCACAGAGGTATATTACCCCTGGATTCAATCCCCAGTACCATAAAACTAAACTAAAGTAAACTAAAGAAAGAAAGAGTTTCTTGCCTCTGTGCACTAAAATGTCTACAAACAACCACCAGCCCAACAGCTCTCTACATTCTGGGTGCCTAGACTGTGGCCTTGAAACCTCACCCTCACCATAGGGCCGCAGAGAAAGAGCAGGCTCTGGGCAAGCAGGAGTCCAGGGCACCTCACTCTACTAACAGACATGGGCACACCACTCAGGCAGCTCCAGGCCTGAGTGGAGAGGCCAAGGACAGGACAGACTGATCATCAGCAAGGCTGACACAAGATATCGTACTCAGGAAAGATGGAAGAAAGGAAAGAAGACAAGAAGAAACAAAGTTAACTGGCAGCTGAGAGAGGATACCAGGAACCCAATCTGCTGTTTAGAAACTGGCAAATAAAGGGAAAGAATCAAACATGTACCTGACTTTCCTATACCAACAAGCAAACGAGAGGAAGCTCGTCTTGACAGATATACTCCGCCCTGCGAGTGAGGAACAAGGAACAGGGAGCTGAGAGCCAGGCGCGGCTGTCTTCCAGCTTCACAACGCAAACGGAGAGCAGCCTTCACATGCCTCCAGGTGGAGAGGCCCAGCCTTTGACCCACCTGTGGCCAGTCCACCCTGACCCACTCCCCCACGCACAGGAGCTAAGGCAGTGCTAGACACACAGGGGCCACGGACAGACACAGCCAGACCTCACAGACTGAAGACGAATGGCCAACCACAACATGCCCATCTTACTGGGTCCTGGGTCCAAACAGACTGGTTGTTAAAAGCTATGTGAACACTGTCTGAATATTTGATAGTAAGGAATTACTGTTCATTATTTTGTGATAATGCCATTATCTTTTAGAAATACATACAATACTACCCCTTACCTGTGATGTCACTTTCCATGATCAGTTGTGGTCTGAAAATGTTAAGTGGAAAAATTCCAGAAAAAAACAACTCATAAGTTTTAAATCACATGCTGTCCTTGTAGCATGATGAAACCACACACCACTGTGTTCAGCCTGCCCAGGATGTGAATCGCCCCTTTGTCCAGTGTCTCCACACTGTATCTGCCACCCGTCGTAGGCTACTCAGTGGCCGCTGTGGTCATCACATGGACTGCTGTGGCACCACAGTACTGGTGTACAAGCAACCTTTGTTTTATTTACCAACGGCCCCAAAGTGCAAGAGTGGTGATGCTAGGCAACTCCAATATGCTAAAGAGCAGCTGTAAAGTGCTTCCTTTAAGGAAAAAGGTGGAGAGTCTTGACTTAATAGGGAAAGATGCTGAGGCTGCTAAGATCTACAGTAAGAATCAATCTCCCATCTGTGGAACTGTGAAGAAGGAGAAGGAAATTCATGACAGTTTTGCTGTCATCCCTCAAACTTGTTTAAAAGTCATGACCACGGTGTGTGGTAAGGAAGGGTGGAAAACGTAGGTGTTAGAAGGACACGGCAGAGCACACCTATAATTCCAGTGACTGGAGAAGCTGAGTCAGAAGGATCGTAAGTTCAAGGTCAGTCTCAACAATTCAGCAAAGCCCTCAGCAATGAGCAAGACCCTGTCTCAAAATAAAAATTAAAGCCAGGTGTGGTGGTATACATCTGAAATCCCAGTGGCTCAGGAGTCTGAGGCAAGAGGATCCCAAGCCAGCCTCAGCAACTTAGGGAGGCCCTCAGCAACTTACTAAGACCCTGTCTCAAAATCAGAAATAAAAATGGCTGGGGATGTGGCTCAGTGGTTAGGCACCACTGAGTTAAATCCTCAGTACCAGGGGGTAGGAAAAGGTAAAACAGACGTTAAATGTGTGTGTTCAGAAGAAACATGGCATATACAGGGCTCAGCACTCTGCATTTTCAGGCAACGACCGGGGGGCTTGCAATATAATTCCAATGAGTCCCCTGAGGATCTACAGGGAAGGGATAAGGAGAAAGATCTTAAAAGTGCCACAGACTGTCTCAACTTTGATCCATACCTGCAATTACACTGAGACTGACTAGATGATGGAGCATAAGCTGGGCGCTGTGGTGTACAACTATAATCGCAGGTACTCAGAAACCTGAGGCACAGGTAGTACAACACTAAATGGAGAAAAGCTGAAAGCATTTCCACTAAATTCGGGAATAAGACAAGACTGTCCACTCTCACCACTTTTATTCAATATAGTTCTTGAGACACTGTGGCAAGAGAAGGAAATCAAAGGGATAAGAATAGGAAGAGAGAAGTCAAGCTATTACTTTTTGCTGACAACATGATTCTATACCTAGAAGATCCAAAAAACTCCACCAGAAAACTGCTTGAGCTTATAAACAGTTTTAGCAAAGTGGCAGGATACAAGATCAATACCCATAAATCAATAGCTGTCCTATATGTTAAGAATAAGAGGACAGAAGAAGAAATCAGGAAATCAGTCCCATTCACAATATTTTCAAAAAGAATAAAATGCTTGGGAATTAATCTAACAAGGGAAGTAAAAGACCTCTACAACAAACATTGTTATCAAACATTGAAGACAGAAATAGAAAAAGACCTGAGAAGATGGAAAGATGTTCCATGCCCTTGGTTAGGCAGCATTAATATAATTAAAATGGCCATTCTGCCAAAAGCACTATGTAGATTCAATGCAACCCCCATCAAGATATCAATGTCATTCTTTACAGATATTGAAAAAAAAAAAAGAATTCTCAAATTCATTTGGAACAACAAGAAACCCAAAATAGCCAAAACATTACTAAGCAAGAAACATGAAACAGGTGGATTCACAATACCAGATCTAAAACTATACTATAGAGCTGTAGTAACAAAAACAGCATGGTACTGGTATCAAAATAGGAATGAAGACCAATAGAAAAGAATGGAAGACTCTGAGACAAACCCACAAATCTTTAAACATCTAATCTTTGACAAAGGGGGTCAAAATACAGCTTAGAGGAATGACAAATGGTGTTGGACAAACTGGACAGCCACTTACAGAAAGTTGATATTAGATCCTTATCTCTAACCTTACACTAAAATAAAATCAAAATGGATCAAGGAACTAGGAGTTAAACCAGCTACCATACAACTGCTACAAGAAAAGTTAGGACTAACACTCCAGCATTTGGGAATAGGCAAAGGCTTTCTCAACAAAACTCCTAAAGTGAAAGAATTAAAGTAAAAAATCAATGAGTGGGATGCCATTGAACTAAAAAGCTTCTGCACAGCCAAGGAATTGGTCAAAATTGTCAAGAGACAACCTACAGAATGGGAGATGATCATGGCCTGTGATTCCTCCAACAGGGGACTAATATTCAAAATTTACAAAGAACTCAAAAAACTTAATATCAAAAATGCAAACAATCCAATCAATAAATGGGCCAAGGAGCTAAATAGAAACTTCTCAATAGAGGAAATCAAGTACGCCAATGAATACATGAGAAAGTATTCTAAATCATTAGTAATCAGAAATGCAAATCAAAACTACATTAAAATTTTACCTCACTCCAGTCAGACTAACAAAGATGAAGAATATAAACAATAATAGATGCTGGAGGGGTTGTGGGAAGATAGGAACACGAGCACACTATTGGTGGAACTGCAAACTGGTATAGCTGCTCTAGAAAGCAGTGTGGAGAATCCTCAAAAAATTAAGGATGGACCCACCATACAATCCAGTTATCCCTTTTCTAGGTATTTTCCCCAAAGAGTTAGAATCAGCACATTACAGTGACACAGCAAAATATGTTCATAGCAGCTCAGTTTACAATAGCTAAATTATGGAACTAACCTAGATCTCCTTCCCTGAATGAATGGATCCAAAAGCTGTGGTATGTATATACAATGGAATTCTACCCAGAAATTAGAAACAATGATATTGCAACCTTTGAAGGTAAATGGATGGCTATGGAAGAAATCATGCTGAGCAAAGTTTGCCAAACGCAGAGTCAAGGGTCAAATGTTTTCACTCATTTATGGAGGCTGGAGCTAAACCCAGTCTTGTGTATTAAACCCAACAAAGCTGTAGCAATACATAAATTAGGGAAACTACAGACATATAGGTGGGGGAGGGGGAAAGGTGAGAAGGGAGGAGGTGGTGGGAGAGGTAGGAAGGATAGGGAGACAATCAACAATGTAGCATACTCTTTAACCCCTGAGAATCCAATAATACTTACGCAACTATTTAATTCTGGAAACTCACAATCTAAGCATTTATATCACTTGCAGGGCCAAAATATAGAAGAATCAAGAGACTGGGGTATGGGTGATGTGGAGGTAATTCTGGTTTAAGAACATATGCCTATCATATTGTTACTTTATATGCATTTATGATTGTACAATAACTCAACTCCTTAATAAAAAGTTAAAAAAAGAAAGCAAAAAAGCCAAGACAGGAGAATCAAAGTTCAAGGTCAGTCTAGGCATAAGACCTTGTCTCAAAAATAAAAAGAACAAAAGGGACTAGGGATGTAGCTCACTGGTAGAGCACAATTGGGTTCAATCCCTGATACCACCAATCAATCAATCAATCATATATCTAAGGTTAAACCCTAAAACTTCTGTAAGAAAACACATGAGAGATGTTGGATCAGGCAGTGACTTCTTAGCTACAATGACAAAAGCACTTGCACTAAGAGAACTGATAATTTAGACTTCATCAAAATTTTAAAAATTATCTTTAAAGAACACTTTAAGAAAACGCAAGGACAAACCACAGCCTTGCAAATCCTATTAATAATAAATTATTCAGAAGATAGAATGAGAACCTAGCATGAAGTTCAGAAGGGCAGAAACCAGCTTATTAACCGACTTTGCATAGGGCTGGGAGTAGCAGGTGAGGGCAGAGGATGTCGTGCATGTCTCCACTCACAGGAGGCAAAACTTGTGTGCGGTGTCTTCATCCAGGGCCATGAGATGCTGGGCATTGTCACTCAGGAGTCAGGGTGAACATGGTTTTCACCCTAACTGGGTGTACTGTATAACTGCTAACACTAAGCATTTATACAATCAGTAAAGAAACTTATCAGGGAGATAAAGGGTTTTTTTAAAAAATATCAAATTGGTTAAGAAAATAATCTACTCAAATATTTCTTAGACCATTTGTTCACATTCCCATATTGAAAAAGATTTTTTTAATGCTCTTTTAGATATTCTTAAAATGAACACTTCCTGCTGGGCATGGTGGCACACACCTGTTAGTTCCAGCTACTCAGGTGGCTTAGGCAGGAGGATCAGAAGTTCAAGTAGGCCTGGGCAACTTAGGCAGGAAAAAGAGCCTACGAGACCACCATGTCATCATTTTCCCTTCTGGTGCTGAGAACTGAACCCAGGGCATTCTACCACTGAGCTACATCCCTGGCCCTTTTTATTTTTTATTTTATATTGAAACAGGACCTCACAAAATTGCCCAGGTGGGTGTCAAACTCAGTCATGCCTCAGTTATCCAAGTACCTTGAAGTACAGGTGTATGCCACTGTACCTGGAAAGAACACTTCTTTATATCTATTCAAAGTTTCCGGAAAAGATTTATGAAAACAGCTTAAACATTTACCAAGAAAATATATAATGACACAATACGAAAATGTTGTTAAACAGGTAGAGTGCTCAAAAGTCATTAACATGCAATCCGTAATTTAAAATATGAATGTTTTTCAATAAGCATTCTGATAATCTAAGTAAAATACCAAAGACAAGTTTATTCATAAAAGCACTAACAAACAGTGCCCGAAATCTAATAAAAAGGAAATCTCAGAATCACAAAAGAAAGGAGTATGAGCACAACTGCCTCTGGCTCTACTCCATGAGGCAGAGGTCCTTGGTGCAGTGTCTCCAACTCTGTGAGCACCCCATGGGAAAGCCAGCAGGAGGCCAGGCTGGCCAAGTAAGGGTGGGACTTCGTTCCTGCACAGCCTGAAGATTAAGACCCTTGCTCCACATTTTTTATTGGTGTGTTGCAATTGGACGTAGCAAGGGGATCTGTTGTTGCACATTCACACGCGCACACACACACACACACAATGTACCCTGGCCAATGTCATTCCTCAGCACCTCCCCTCCCTCTCACTCTTCAATCCCTTGGGCCCTTTCCTCTACTGATCTCCCTTTGATCTTCAAGGAATCCGCCCCCACCTTTCTTCTCCGTTTCCTCTCTAGCTTCTGCACAGGAGAGAAAACATATGACCCTTCACTTTCTGAGTCTGACTTATTTCACTTAACATGGTGGTCTCTAGTTCCATCTATTTTCCTGCAACTAATATAATTTCATTTATCTTTATGGCTGAATAAAACTCTAACATGTGGGGGCTGGAGCGGTAGCTCAGCAGTTGCGGCACTTGCTTGGAATGCACAAGTATGAGAGTTCAAACCCCAGCACCACATACACAACAAAGTCTCAGAGCAACAAAGACCACATGAAAAAAAAAACTAAATAAAATTGATTATCTCTCTCTCTCTCTCTCTTACACACACACACACACACACACACACACACACACACACTGTCCCTATCTCTAAAAAGAAAAAAACAAAACAAAAAAACTCTAATGTGTATATATACCACATTTTTTTTATCCATTCATCTGCTGATGGACAACTAGGCTGGTTCCATAGTTTGGCTATTGTGACTTGTGCTGCTATAAATCTGGGTATACATGGATGACTTTTCTTCTTCAGGATAAATATCAAGGAGTGGTATATGGATCGTATGGTGGTTCTATTGCTGGTCTTTTGAGGAACTTCTTTACTGATTTCTATCCTGGTTGGACTAATTTACAATCTCACCAACAGCGTGAAAGGGGAAAATACCTCTTTGACAGACATTCTGGCAAAGGAACGCCAACCGAAAGCTTTGGTCAAAGTACGAGCCAGAGTATGAGTGTCTAGCCTGCCCACCCGCTTCCCGGCTGTGCGCCTACCTGACCGGAAGCGCTCGTCCCTGGAGGTGGTGGACCGAGACCTCTGTGGCTGGGGTGTAGCGGTACTCAGTGAGGGCCCAGGGACTCTATTCTCTGCTTGCAGACATGGGTCTACCCCTAAAACACAATTTTTGGGGAATACCTTGTATAAACAATTTGTTTTTCCAGTTATGAACAAATTCCATTTGAAATAGCAAGTATTTCTCATGTATGGCCATGCACATGCTATACCAGACCTGGTATGGCCCTTGAGGCATAGACGAGCCGCTGGCCTAGGATCACAGGGTGGGGAATCTGTGTTCACTGGGGTCAGAGTACCACCTACATTGGTGCTACCTTCTCCCCACACCACCAGGCCCAGTCCCACCTCTCATTCACCATTTGCAAGAGTGATGATAACAATTGTCAGGCCCCCTGGATAGCAATGCACCAGCATCCCATGTCAGATGTGTGAGCCACGGGTCTCTCAGGCAGCAGACTCTACCTATACAGAGTCCCTAAAAAGCCCATTTCCGCACAGTAACTTTTCTGAATATACAATGGTCTATGTCCCTTGTTCCCAGCACTGTCCATGGTGTCAGCAAACCCTTAGTGAGAAACAGCCCACCAACCATCGCTGGGGGGCTATAGGCAGCTCTTAGCTACAAAGAGAAGAGTGGAAAGTGGAGGAGCAGCAGCAGAGCAGTCAGGCCAACTCTGGTGCACAGGACCAGCGGTCTGGCCCACCCTGTCCACTGTACAAGGCCACTGGCTTGCTGTTCTCTAAGCTGGGATCTGCTCTCCACAAACCCCCACCAGCCCTGATGGCAGGCACTGGGGGTGGCGAGTGAGGGAGCAGGGCAAAGGTACACAGGATCACCATACCAAGTCTTGGGATTTCCTCGTCCTGACTTGCTGACATTTGTAAAGAGTGCAAAGCAAAACATTTAGTTGGGATTCAACAAAAATAATGTGTTCCAAAATGTCTCATTAAATTGACCAGCAGGGATGACAGTCCCCAAGGCTCCTGATCACACCTTGAAAAGAAGCAGAGTCCATCCCTGATTCAAACCTGGATCAGCAGCCACTGTGACGTGGAGTGGCAGAAGTGATGCTGTGCGACTTCTGAGGCCCATGCCAGAAGAGCCACATGGAGAACACAGGCAGAGGCAGGCAGGAGCCTTGCACTTGGCTACATGAGTCTGCTGGCCTGACAGCCTAGTAGGAGCCCTCACAGGACACAGGCCGGACCCAAGCATCCCACTTTGGCCATGTAGGCGGGATAAGCTGCTCTCTGGGTTGGCCCAGACTTCAGAGCTGAGGAAAAGGGGTTAGTGCCAGCTGTGTTTTGGGGAGGCTGGTTATGTGGCACTGGAAAATGGGAACACCTCCTCCAGGAATCAGAGCCAGCTACTGAAAATCTGAGTACACGTGTGCTCAGACGCACATGCATGGCACACAGACGGCAACACAAAGTGCCCACACTGGAGAACGGACGAGCGGGACAGTGCCAAGTGGTGCACGAGTGTAGACATCCTTGTGCTTTTGCTCAAATCACGGGCACTTCCACACTTCAAAATAGACTTTTTTATCCAATAAACATACAAATAGAAAGAACCCACTCTGAAATTACTGGGTCAAAGAGAGGACATATTTTTAATTGTGACATCTATCAAGTGGTATCTGTTACAGCAGTTTGCACTCCCACAAGCAAGTGCTGTTTCCCCACATCTCTGATAGCACCAGGTTTCATAAACAGCAGGATTTTGCCAATCTGATAAGAGAAAGATCCTTTGCTTCAATTGCATTCACATTTATTGCCTGACTACATTTCCTTCTTTGAATTTCCATTCACTTTACTCAGCTGATGAGCCCCCTGCCCAGCCCAAAAGACAGGGAGCCTTGTCTACGGTAGACCCACCCTGGACTGGTGGTCGTGGAGCTGTGGCCTGGCTGTCTCGAGAGCCAGTCACATTCACTACCCCTTCCTGTCAAGCTTCCAGGCCTCCAGCCATGCTTGTGAAGAACCTTCTCCTGATTTTTGCAACTTTTACAGTTAAAAACACATTTAGAGCTTTGATCTTTATGAAATCCATGCTAACTAATGGTGGACAGGAAGAGGGCTCTGCTGCCTGAGGGACAAGCCAATTACTGAACAAGCCTTCCCTGTACTCACTCATGCACTGATGGCCTCTCCAGCTGACGAGGCCACAGTCCCCATACACTGGCAGCCACATGAGGTTATTAGAAGGGTTAATATCTCAAAGACCAGGTCCTTCCTCACTAGCACTGTTTTTCAAAAATGTATCGGCTACTCTCAGAACCTTTCTCTTTCTATAGATCATTATTTCCAATCCCAAGTTTAAGAAAAAATGTTGGGCTGGTATTCAGACTGAAGGACAGCATGTTCACACATTAATTTGGAAACCATCAGTTTTAAAATTCTAAGTTTTTCTACTTAGGAAACTGTTATGTTTCTTCACATATTAGGGTCTTGGTTATTTCTTCCAAATAGATTTTATGATACTAATGTAGGTTCTGTGTCTTTCTAGATAAATTTATTAAGCATTTGACAGTTTACTTTGTTGGGAATGAGTTTTTTTTCATATTTCAAAACAGAAACGTTGTTAGAGAAAAGCCATTGATTCATGCATATCTGACTCCTTTGTATCCATGAAACAAAAAACTCTAGAATTAAATAAGTAATCACCTGAGTTTCTGAGTTGTAAAAATAATACCACCTATGAATAAAAGGATACTGGCCTTGCTCCCTAGTGTTTACCCTGCTTTGTTTTTGCATCTTACCACATTGGCATGGCCACCAAAGCAATGTGGAGGGAGTAGGCACAGTGAGCATCCCCTTCACAGTGCCAGGAATGGGAACTGTAGGCTGCGTGAGCATTTAGTGTGTGTTTGCCGAGTTTTGGCAAATGGCCTTTAAGACATTTTAACAGTTTCTTTCAAGTCCAACTTTACTCTGTTTGCTTCTGTTTTGGATGAATAAATATCAGCATGTAAAAAGTCTCCTCAACGTTCTTTCTGTTGACGATTATAAAATATATTATTCTCAAATAAACAGCATACAGCACATATACAGCTTTGGAAGTATGTGGAAAACATTGGCATAGCCACAGCACAGGTCAGGAGGCAGAGGGCTTGCTGACGTCTGGGAAAACCTTTCTTCTCCTTTAACAACTATATGAGAGTCCCTCAATAGCCCAGCGTGCTTTTCAAACCTACACTGCCAACGTTCCTCTGCACGGGCTTCTTTCACCCCGTCATTCTGTGAGTCTTCCTCACTGGTGCACACAGGTCTGCCTTTGCACAGGCTAGGTTCTGTGGATGGAGGATGGTGTCCTTGACAGTTCTGGGACATGCTGCATGTTTGCATGCATGCAGCTGCTCTGGGGAGCACATGCACTGGAAGGGGAGCTGCCACACTTGGATCTTGACATAGCATGAGCTGCTGTAGCCCCTGTGGAATCCTCGGCAACACTGGACATGGACTGAGTTTCAAGTGGCTTAGTCTGGGTTACCCTGATCGCTTGCAGGGTCAGGCTCCTTTTGGCTTGCTTGCTGGCTGTCACGACTGGCTCCAACCAAACACCCACTTAAGCCTTTACCTATTTTCCCTATGTTGGGAGGCTGTCTCTCAGGCACTGGCCAGACTGCAAGAGCTCAGCTGCCACCAGAGCCTGGTGGCTCACACACTGCCCTGCAGCTGGAGGGCATTCTTAGTGCCCGAAGGCCACTGACCAGTGCACCTCTGTACATGATCTGGATCAGCCCTTCCAATCATCTGCTATGACCATCTTCTCCCTCGCTGCAACTTGTCTTTTCAATCTCTTTACAGTGACACTAGTAATTCCAATGTAGCCTGATTCATCCACCTTTCCCTTTCTGGTTGCTGCTATGGAACACCTGCTGACTTCAGAAACCCTCCCACCTCCAGGGTGACAACTCTTCTCTAAGGTCCTCCACAGGTTGTGAGGATCCAAATCTCACCCAGGGCCCTCACACCTGTGACTGTGTGCACCCCAGCTATGACACTGCCTCTCCCATGTGCCAAGTCCACAGCATGAGCAACCAGTGTCTGGGCTGGCCCTCTGCCTGCCACTGCAGAGCACCCTGTCTCAGTGACAACAGCTTTATAACAGCTCTTCACATTGGACAGGCAAGTCCTCCTATCTTGTCCTTTTCAGAGCATATTTTAGATCTCTTGACTCTACACATGGATATAAATTTTAGAATTAGCTTGTGAAGTTCCACGAAAAAGAAAATTCTTGAAATGACGAATGGGCTGAATCTACAAATCAATCTAACGTGGAAAAGGCTGACTTTAGAGTCCCAGCCTTGAGGAAGTATGCCTGACGGTCCTAGGACCATGAACAGAGAAGTCCTATCTGGGAAGGAGATATGAGTCACACTACAACTGCCAGTTAGTCTGAGCCTTTGGATCTCATTACCTAATATCAGACACATTATTTTTCGAGTCCTGTATAAAATATGAAGCATATACCAATGTTTAAATTCCAGAGTCAGTTTTAAGCCACGGTTAGTGAACAGTACCACTACTCCAAAGCACCCAGCGATCCTGACCTCACCTTGGGTGAGTGGAACGTAACGTGCCAGCAGCTTTGCCCTTTTCTTCTCATATCCTTTTTGAGTGATGTCACCTAAAATGACAAGGGAAAGAGAATTAATTTCTTCTAAAGCTTCAAAAAGTCTTCCTTAAAAATTAACTTCTAATTGAAAACTTGGACACAACATCAGCATCTTCCAAGCAGGTGGACAACTAGGCCCACTTGTGCACCACCACTCAGCAGCACAAATGGCACTGCAGATGTGCACAGAGAAGGGGACAGGCCTCACACGAGCTGCTGAGCAGGGAAGCCAGGCTCAAAAGGCTGCACACTGAGCTACTCCATGCACACCACACTGGAGGACCAGACCACAAGCCACAGCAGATGGCAGCTGCCAGCACTGAGTAGGCCAGAGGAATTTATCAGAGGAAACAGGAAATTTAGGTGGTGATACCATCCTATGGTGGTGTGGTGGTCACACAACTGTATGCATTTGTCAAAAACTCATAACCATACACCAGGAAGGGCAAATTTTATTGAAGGTAAACAACAGTTCAAGTTTTTGAAATTATGAGCAGCATCCCCTAGGAGCTGGTAAAAAATGTACTGAGGTCCAAATCAACAAGACCACTGCATGCATTTACCAAGCTCCTCAGATGACTTCTGCATACATCCAAGCTTCAAAAGCATCAGAGAAAGGGGCCCAAAGGACACCAGCCCTCCCAGGCCAAGCAGTGTCCCTGGGTGAGGACCCACAAAAAAGGATTGCTGCTCCAATAAATTATTACAAAGGAGACAGCCGTAGAGCAAACTAAACCACTGGGGAATGAAGAAGGAAATGAGTCTTCAAGAAACAGGTGGTGGGGCGGGGGATGGGTTGGGGGGAGGGGAGTCTGGTGCTGGGATCGCAACCAAAGCCTGTGCATGCAAGGCAGGTGCTCTACAGCTGAGAGATATCCCAACCCATTCCAGGCTGTTGAAATGCTCTGGATCTAAGTGTTCCATTTAGTTCCTACACAGAACTGGAAGTGCTAACAGTTGTGAGAAACAGGAAGTCTGATGGTCCATTTTCGGAATGTAGTCTTAAGGTTTGCATATAAAAGGAAGTCATGTCAGGTTAAGAACCATGTGGTCAGAGATAATTCATTTTTAAACTCCTTATCAGATATCCCATTACACCCATAGCTTTTTTCTGTACCCACCCCAATTTTATATTAGCCAATCATGCAGATTGTCCCAGAGTTCCTCCAATCTGAAGGGTAGGATCGCATCAGGTTGGAGATACAAGCAGGCGGCTTGCCCGCCCAAGTGTGCCAGATCCCCTCTGTGAGCACACCCTTCTGCAGTAAAGTCTGTCTTGCTCACCCACTTCTGGGCATGTGTTTTTCTTACAGCACCTCAGGATTTTAAACAATTTATTTCCTAACAAATTGGCTCCCAATATGGAGCTCCATATGTCATCTGGGGGGGGTCACATGATCACCCTCTCCTTAGAGGAGATGTATCCCACTGCCTTGTTATCGTGCCCTTGGAGTGGAGGAGAGAACTGTGAGCTCTCAGACTGACAAAGGACCCAAGATCTGAGGTGGATCAGCAATGCAGGGAGAGGGCCCAAGCAAGTACTGTGGGGACCAGGAAACTTCACATGTGGACTAACAGTAGGAAAATATCAGGGTTTGAGAGATTAGCACTTCCCTGGTGGTCAGGACAACCTGGAGGTTATGTGCGTATGCCTGAGGTGTGTCTGGGACACGAAGTGAGTTCACAAACTCCTGATCCACAGTGCTAGTAGCCTGGGAGGGGAGCCAGGTGGAAATGAGGAAGCAGCTGGGGGAGGGACATAAGGAACTCCTATTCAAGAGTTAAGCTATAAGCTACAATTCTTGGGACTCAGGAACACAAGATACCTGGCAGGGGGATGGGAAGTAAAAATTCTACTCTAGAGAAAGAGGATGCTGGCAGGGGAGAAGATCAAATTCCCTAGATAACCCTCTGGGATACATGTTAAAATCTGGAAAGATAGCCCTAGGAAAGAAAGAAAAGAAATGGCAGCTTTAAGTCCAAGCTGCTGACTGTAGAACCTAAAAAACTGCTTCCTCTTGTTGTCTGAAATTCTGTCCCCCCTCATGCTAGATCAGAGTGGATCTGTCTGCATTCTGCCTGGGGGCAATGGAGGTATTAGCCTAACATTCTAGTATTAAACCTGTAAAATGGGTGGCACACCCAGGAACATTGGGGAACGCCCTAATTTCTACAGCTTCTCCCTTCTCTCCAGTTGGGCACGAGGAAGGAAAATGGAACGATACCATATGTACAAGTCTTTTCCTTGAGAACTTTTTCTGATATGAACGTGCACTCTGGTCTGACAAAGATGTTCCACGCACTCCTTTACTAGGGTAAATATGACTGTTTCTTTTCTTTTTTAATTTCTGCATTTTTTGAGCTCATGATTTTTATGGTGAAATTTACCTTTAATCATATTTTTTCTAACTATAGAAGTTCTTTTTGACCTCTGCCGTTACTAAGGTCAGTTATTCAAAGCTCTAAAACCTTTGTTTCCTGGTGATTTTCACGTACGTATGCACACCTATGTTGTATGTTTGTGTACATGTGTTGTTTATGTTATGTCAACATGATAACCAACTTGGTTTATACATGAGTGCTCATTAATTTTTTGAAAAAAGGGGAATGGATCCAAATAACATTTAGTTCACGTGACTTGACTTAAACAAAGGTTCAATTTAAATTGGATAAGCAGGTAAGAGTAAAGATGTGTTTAAGATTACTAGCCCACATGTTCTTCTAGGTGGTCAGTCAATAGTGTTGGTTTCTATGAATATTTAAAGAGTAACATTCATTGCTTCTAGGAGTCTTCTTCAGTAGTGGAGAAATGGCTTGTACTGTTTGACTTCACTTGTCTGATACACTGGTTTTACAAAGTTAACTTTGAAAAATGATTGAATTAGATTTAACATAAATGGGATTGATTTTCATAAATGTATTTGTTAGAGGAGACATCTAATTAATTTGCAAAGTTAAAATGCTAAAAAAAATCAATAGCTAATATAAATTCAAGTATTCTAGGCTTGAATTCTATAAGGTGACATTTGGGTTTACTAAATGTACTCTTATAAATTGGTTAAAAAAAGAAAGAAAGAAAGAAACCTCTTTAAGGTTGCTTAAAAAGAAATCTTTTTAAGATTCCTTTGTTTCTGGGCCTTCACTAAAAGCCAGGGTAAAATTCTAACAAGTGCAATTCTATATGCAAAGAAGAAAAAGGTTTCAGCTGCATATCAATTAAAGTATTATAAATAGCATAAAGTATTTGATTTTATTAAGAGGAGCAATTGGAAAAATTCAAAAATTTTATGAAAAGTGTTTCAAAATGTAGATTTAAGAAAGGGTAAAAAAAAAAAAAGAGAGAGAGAGAGAGAGAGGCTGGAGTGGTGGCTTGGCAGTTACAGCCCTTGCCTGGCATGCGTGAGTACGCAGGTTCGAACGCCAGCACTACATACACAACAAAGAGTCAGAGCAATGAAAACCACATAGAAAACTAAATAAAAAATTTGATCCTCTCCCTCTCTCTCTCTCGCTCATAAATAAATAAATAAAAGATATAAGAAAGTTATAGGTATGGATATACTTTGGTATATAAATTAGAATGAAAGAAATATTTCTGGTATTTCGTGTTGTAATATAAGATGTATGTCTTTTCTATCAAACTTGGAAGATTGTGATGTATAACCCACTACCTCCATTTTAGATCCCCCTCCCACTTTGAAGATAGTAACTCCCTCATCTGTGTCCGCCCACCTCTTTCCAAGACCCCCACTCACCCATCCTCTTCCAGTGAACTCGGAATCACAACGACCCTCACCACAGGTGCGTTGACCTCGCCCCCCACTCTCTCCCAGTTGCCACCTACTCCCTCTTTGCACCTGCCTCCAATCTAATCACAGCCAATTGCACAGACTGTGCACCTGAGCTCCTCCAATTAGAGCAAAGGGCAGTATTGCCTCAGGTCGGAATTAAAAACCCATCATTGGGGCTGGATCGGTTACGGTGCTTGCCTGGCATGCAGAAGTACACGGGCTCAAACCCCAGCATCCACATACACAACTAAGTGTCAGAACAACGAAAGCCATGTGAAAAACTCAATAAAAGTTGATTCTCTCTTTCTCTCTCTCACTGTCCTTCTCTCTTTAAAAAACAAACAAAAAAAAAAACATCATTTCCTTGCTGGGCACGCATTTTGCGAAGTAAAATTTCTGCCTTGCTCAACCACGTGTTTCATTTCATTTATAACATAAAGTAAGCAAGCTATAGAGTGTTTAAGTAAGTTGCAGAAGGTTTTTGGTAAATCTAAAAAAATCTGTATGGAGCTGGAGCAGTGGCTCAGCGGTTTCGGAGCTTGCCTGGCAAGTACGAGGACCCGGGTTCAAACCCCAGCACCATGTACACAGCTGAGTGTTAGAGCAACTAAAAGCCATGTGAAAAACTAAAGTTGTTTCTCTCTTTCTGTCTCTCTCACTGTCCCTCTCTCTTTAAAAAAAATCTGTATGATTAAATTAAATATAATTGGCACAATCAGTTAAAGTTGTTTAAGTTTCCTACTAAGGTCAAATATTAACATCTGCTATAACAAGAGTTTCTTAAGACATTGATCTATTCTTATCTATCAAGATAATTCTTGATAGGTTTATTTATTTAGGAAAAACTAAATCTTAAAGGAATTAATGCTTGTACCTGTTTTAAGTCTTTTAAATAACTGATTAAACAAATGTTTTTAGGTTATTACAATATAGTTAACACCTAAATTTATGTGAAGTGCTATGTAAACCTGTAGAGTGGAAGACAGAAAAACAAGTGCTTTCTTGTATGCATTGTGTTTGAAATGGGAGGACCACACTGCCATTTTAAGGCCTGATTTATATCTGTTTGCTTTAACTACATAAACATTTCATTGTTTGTTATATAAATAAGATGTATTTATGAACCAGATAATAAGTCTGTTTCTGATCATTAACACTTTTCCCTAATGAAAGCAATTTAAAGTAGTCCTTTGATTCTTGTCAGTATTGCAGTCCTATGATTGTAAAGACCCCACATTATGGATTCTAAATTTTTCTTCAAAGGTTGAACTTAGTTAATGTAAGGACACCAGTGTAATTGTGATGATATTACTAGCTTCTTTGTATATTAGGTGTGTTCATACCCTCCAGGTATAAAAATCTTTTGAGGTATAAAACTTAGGAGAGCATTTTACCAAGTTGGTGGTTCCAAACTAAAGTTGTCTATAGTGATACTCTCTTTCCAGACTTGTTTAGAAACAACAAATCTGGTTGGGGATCTATTTATGTCATTTAATGTTTTGTGATTAGATTCCCATTATAACCTGTAATAAGGAGAGTCTGATTTGCTTGAACATTGAAAATGTGGAAACTTGTATGGGTTCAAATATTGTGTCATTTGTCGAGAGCCCTCATCTTACTTGAAATAAGTCTCTGTCTCTCACCCTACTCTATGTTAGGATGATTCCAAACTAGGCTAAACATGAGCTCATTTAAAGTCACATTCAAAGGATAGATTTTTGTTATAAAGAGTTCCTGATCTCAAAAGAATCAAGAAATACAATACAAAATTAATTACTGAAGATATGTAAGATTGTAAGGAAGTTTCAAAAGAAAGTAAAATTTATAAAGGGTCTTGTGTGACTGAGCTGACAGATTTACAGATCTTTACGGAGGCAAAATAGGCACCAAACTCATATTAGTGTTGTTATAGAAATTGTTTCTTGGTTCAAAGCTATTTGGTCTTATTAATTTCATTTTGTATTTTCCTTTTAAAACTTTATAACTATTGCCTTTTTAATGTTTTACAGAAGTACTACTTCTAACAGAAAAGCCTGAATTAAGCCATCACCTACAGGACAGATGAAATATAATGCTATTTTCTAGTACTCTTACTGACCCTAATTAAATGAAAGAGATAATTATAAAACTGTACACATTAAAGTTAAAACCCAGTACTCCTACTTCAAAAATTAGTGAAACTGGCCTGCTGGATGTTGAAAACCAAAACTTAGAGATTAAAGTT